>PVKC010006531.1:0-30958 GCA_004027635.1 Crocidura indochinensis
GAATGCAGTGACCTGGCTAGCAGCCTTGCCTTTCCATTTTACATGTACGGGTCATGACCTCTTTGACCTGGAGCACAAAATGGTGATCTTGGGTAAAAAGTCTAATTTGTCTCAACTTAGACAATTTTGACAATTAATATTATTTTTACCTAAAACCATCATGTCTTGTTCAAATAGTTTTCATGTACTACCTTAAATATTACTGTGAAAGAGTTGTAATTCACATTGATCACAATAAAAATTATTTTTAAAAATTTTACATGTACTGTCTTAAAGAAAAATGTTCTACCTTTGATAAAATTTAGGAATTTTAGACAGACTTCAATTTAACTACTGAAGAAAAGCTATTTTTGAGTGGTAGGATGAACCACTCTTAGCTGCCCTAAGGATTTACACCTGGTTTTGTGCTCAAAGATCACTCCTAGAGGTGATAGTGGAGCTTATATAATGTAAAAACAAACAAACAAGGGTCAGCCACATAAAGGGAAATCCTCTTAAATACACTTTCTCTTCAGACTAATAATGGAATGTTATTTCGAGTGTTTCTTGGTATTGATTACATAAAATCTTCAGTAATTTCGGTGATACACCTCGAAGGTTATATATTTTCTTTAGCCTTCACTGATATTTAGACAATTTCTCCTCTCAATTGAAAGCCTGTTTCAATGACTAATTCATATTGGTTCTATTTATTTTTCCTATAAATAACATCTATATTATTAATATTGCATTTGAAAAGCCTTTATGCATACTTGAACATCTAATATGTATTCCATAAACCTGTTTCTCATTGTTAGGCATGCCTTGATATTTTAAACAAATATATTCCTAATGATTTGAGTACTATTTCAGTAAAGTGTAGTCGTTTGAATATTTGTTTGATTGTTGTAGCCTTCTAGAATATTGCCCTTCAAATCTACAATAATAAAAATGTTCTACAAGAAATGTAGAGTGCATTTAAATATAACCATTTGCTATTCTGTGTGTGCTCTACAACTGTAAACAATTTTGGAAATGCTCTATGAAATTGACACATGTTAAGAGCATATTTACCTACAGGATTGTTTCCAGTACTATAATTTAGATATGAATGTTCTAGTGGAGGACACCTGTGATAAGTTTCAGTTAATGAACATGACCTCAGGGGCACTGGTTGTTTTTGAAGTACTTAACCTTTGCTCAAATATCTGTTCTTTTGTTTTTTTATACAGTAGCTTAGAAAAATTCTGTCTTTTTCACCTCCTTTATATACATGACAGTGACATTTTAATTTAATGGCTTGTAAAATGGTGGGGAGACTGGAAAAGTGAGCATTGTGTAATCTTATTATGTCTAAATCTTAGGTAGGCGATAAATACCACACTTTTTGTAGGGCAGTGGAGCATGTTATAATCAGGATTCTCATTTCTTCTAAAAGTTGAATTCCCAACTGGAGTAGTGACTGTTTTGTTTTTTTCTCCCTTCTCTTGCCACAAATGCATTACACTGCAATTTTGCCAAAAGCTACCATTTGTTATGCTTCCCTCTTCTAAGTATACATTTTATTGGAAGGTGGTGTGGGGGAGGACAAATCTGTAGTTTTTCCAAAATTTGTGTATTAGAGATGACAGAAAGTAGATCAGGGTTTTCATGCTCTGACTTGGTAGTAAATTGTGACCACAGTACCCAGGGTAGTGGTTGCTCAGTCAGAACCAGAAAGACTATTCTCACTCATTTTGCAGAATATCTATAAATTTAATCCCTGAGAGAGTGAGAGTGTCTTTTCCTACAAATGATGAAAATAGCTAAGATTATAATATCCTTCTTTTTATATTGTATTTACATATATATTACATCACTTCCAGAGAACTATAGTTGATGGCAGATCATAAAACATAAAATCAATGAGAAATATATTTTGGGAGAAAATGACACATAAATATATGCATATTCAGGAAGTATACAATGAAGCAGTTAAAAGGTACAGTTAAATGCCTTCATGATTTTCTCAGACTAAGTGTGAATGGTTGTGAGAACTTGTCTTTTCTGGGAACTGAAAATCCAGGGGATTCAAAACTTCATTTAGAAGTTTTTCTCTATTAAGGACAATGGGAATTGTCTACAAAGAGTTGAAAGAATCTCAGGAATGCTTTCATAGGAACACTTTGGTGGCTGAAAATTCTGGGGTCTTCTTGATAGGTAGCCTCCCCCATCCTTTCCGTACTTCTGGAAGACCTGGCATCCACACTTACATCCCACAGCTGCTCCCATGGCAAATCTTTGTCACAATTCCCCAAATCCTGAAATTCCTTGCATTTGCAGTCATATATGTAACCATGTGATATCTTCAAATACTTCAATACTAACAACCAGAATGAGCACATCTGAATAGGTGTGAAAGTCATAGAGGCCAACTAAACTCAACAAACAAAACCAATAATACAGGAGTTTCAACTAGCAATAAACAGCTTAGTAAAACTTCAGTGTCATCATGTTCCCATTGTGAGATTTAATAATATACACAAGTTTCCGTTATTGAAATCCCCCCCCCGCCAATAATTCCATTATCATTTACTTGTAACAAGCAATGTAAACTAAATTATTTAATGATTGCCAAGGGGGCATTATTGGAGTGGTGGTGGTGACAATAATAGAGGGAATGATGGTTGATGCTGGGTTGATGCTGGAAAATAGATTCTCAGAATAAACTGAATTATAAATCACTTAGTAAAGACTGTTGTTAATAGAGTAAAAAACAATTTGGAACTGTGACCATAGCTCACAGCACAGAGATAGGGTATTGGCCTTGCGTGCTGCTACTGGGATGGAACTGGGTTTCATTCCCGGCATCCCATATATACCCTGTAGCAAAGACAATAATAATCCCTGAGTGCCACTGGTGTGGCACCAAACACACACCTTCAAATTTAAGATGGAAATCGTACATAAAGACATACATAATTTTGGGTTAATTATGTTAAAGAAAGTGTTTAAATCTATGACTGGAGAGATGGTACAAAGAAGCATCTCAACTCAGGTGTCTCATATATTATAGCTCTTGACAACCAATAGCTATTACCTTAATGTACAAAAGAGCCTCTCTGGATATAGTAATAGTGCTGCCTAAATATTGGAGGTTTGAAGCAGCATCACATGATCAGGTTCAAATATTGCAGAGAAGCATCACCAGAGTCTATGAAAAATGTTTGGGGGTGCTTACTATCCATAACAAAATAGTCTTATCTAACTTTTTAAAAAGGAAACTTAGAGCTGGCACTATAATACAACAGGTAGGACACTTGCCTTGCACACAGATAATCTGCGTTTAATACCCAACATTTTATTTAATTTTTTTTCGGTTTTTCCACCACACCCATTTGATGCTCAGGGGTTACTCCTGGCTAAGCACTCAGAAATTGCCCCTGGCTTGGGGGGGGGGGGGCCATATGGGATGCTGGAGTATCGAACCATGGTCCTTCCTTGGCTAACGCTTGCAAGGCAGATATCTTACCTCTAGTGCCACCTCGCCAGCCTCAATACCCAACATTTTATCCGCTTTCCCAAGCTCACCAGCAATGATATCTGACTTGATAGCCAGGATTTATCCCTGAGCACTTCCAGATGTTGCCTAAAATAAAACACACAAAAAATAAGTTTATAATACCCTATATTTTAATTTAGGTACAATAGACTTCAACATATATCTATAGTTCATTTATTCAATTTTTTGAATTTAGACTTTTCCCAGGATAAATTAAATAAAAAGAAAGTACCTTATTATATATTATATGCAATATAATATATAATATATCATGTATTATATATTATATTAATATTAAATATATTATATAATTAGTATCTTACTATATCTCCCTTCACAGTTCCTTATAAACTCCATTCTATTTTTACGTAGTATGATTTATTGTTAACAATTACTTGTACGGGGCCCAAGAGATAGCATGGAGGTAATGCGTTTGCCTTTCATGCAAAAGGTCATCAGTTCGAATGCCAGTGCCCCATATGGTCCCCCGTGCCTGCCAGGAGCAATTTCTTAGCATGGAGCCAGGAGCAACCCCTGAGCACTGCCGGGTGTGACCCAAAAAACAAAAAAACAAAAATTAATTGTATGAGTCATATGACTCTTATGAGTGAAATTTTTTGGCATTTGTATGTCTGTAATTAATTATTTCACTTAGGATGTGATTTTTATTCAAGCTGTAGCATATTTCATGACTTTCTTTTTTATAACATTTTGTTTCTGCGGGAGGGTCACTTTTGTTGATGATCTTTAGAGTCAAAACCATTTTTGGTGCTTCCCAGTGGTCACCTAACCACACCTGGCAGTATAGGTACCAAAGCCAATGACAACAGGACCAATACCCAATCTACAACAAGCTAGACACAGAGGGGACCACTTATACTAGCAACCTTGGGAGCAAAGGAGGAGAATATGGGGTGCATGCTGGGAACTGGAAAAGAGGGAGGACAATATTGGTGGTGGAAATGCCCCTGATTCAATGTCACTATATACCTAAAATTTTACTGTGAATGATTTGTAATCCAATTTGGTCAAAATAAAAATTATTATATAAAAAAATGATTGATCTAGGATCTCCAGAAAAACTTGCAGTCCCCCAAGAAGCACCAGGAGTTATTCCTGAGTATAAAGCCAGTAGCAATATTTGAGCATCTCTAGATGTGACCCCAGATACATAAAGGCTACAAGGAAATATATATTTAAAAAGTTATGTGACATAGAATTATGTACTTATTTAAACAATGTACTTTATTTAAACAGTAAAAATACATGTAACGAAGCAATTAATACTACCTAAAAATAAACAATTTCTTCACAACAAAATAAACATTGTCAAGGTATAAAAGAAAAAGGAGACAATATTTGAAGCTATTGTCAAAGATATATAAGAAAACTTAATTTTAAGAGCAAACAACCTAAAAATCACTGTTAAAAATTAAGGTCATGAAGGGAGAGAGGGAGGGAGAGAGGGAGAGATGCAAAACAAAATTAAGATCATGTTGAAATAGTATGTACATAATCTCCATAGGATATTAACAATATTTTAGCAATATATTTAATTCAATAACAGTATGCATACTATGGCATACCAATTTTTTAAAATAGAATAAAATATAAAAACATTAAGGTCATGAACACATTCTTCTTCAAAGACTCACACATGTGTATAGTACCATTATGATCTCCTTCTGGATGCGGCATTTATATATATTTATTGCATTCCATTGGTGTTTATGCTTCACTAAGTCCATTAAAAATAAAAAATGAAGTCTTACAGAATGATATGAATCTGGACATATAAATGTCTTTGGGAATCATTTCTTAAGCTTTCTATTATATACTAATGGGAAAATATTCATTTTAACAACAACTCACAATTCTATGTCATACTATTTAATTTACTTATTATTTTCTGTGTGACCTCAGCATGTTTTTACCATTATAGCAAGATTGCTATTTAATTACTAAATTAGCAGCAATAGTTGCTTATCTCATAGGTATTCTGAAAAAAAAATCAAGTTTTCTCAATTTTGGCAAAAATATTATTTTATACTAGTAATTCCCTCTTGTAGAAATTTAAGTTGTGCATTATAGAGTGTTTCAAAGCATCCCTCTCTTCAATATATTTCGCATCTTCAGTACACTTTTAGTACTTATAGGAACCTCTAGATACTAAAAATAAAAATCCAACATAGTTCCTGCGATAACGTCTTTAATTGAGTATCTATAATTTAAATGATTTATTGCACATGAGGCCAAAAATATTTTAGGTAAAATATGTAGTGTCTATTTTTATAATATTATTTGGACTATTTTTCTGTTTACATAATTATAGAAGAAAATAATTTAAATTCCAACAAACTGAAAAATGAAAAATCGGTCAGAATAGAATGGTAAATATTGTATAGTATACAAATAGCTTTGTGAATAAAAATTTGAGGAGGATTTAATAATATTCTTACAAAAATCTTTTTAAGCTGGACTATTAAATGTCTTGTTGATCTGCTTAGAGCATTTACGCAGCACAATGATGTACCCTAATTTTAACCAAATTAATGCCTAATTTAAAGATTTAATTAGGAAAGATATAAAAGTAATAAAAATATGGAAACATAAAGATGCAAAAACAGCTAATTAGTTATTTGAGGATGAGTGCTAATATAATTATAGGTCTATTTAATACTGTTTTGAAGAGAAATCTGACTAAAAGTATTTTAATAAAGCATGGCTTATAAGTTACTCAATTCAATCAAATGTCAAAATGTTTGTGAAAGCTTTCCTTTTCAAAATTGAATATTTGCCTATTCAAGAGTGGTGATAATACAAATAGTGAAAATGTCAAAGCTAAAGCAGATTTTACTAGTAATTTATTGTGTGGGTGTAAGAAGGTGTTAAGATTTACCAAATATGTGTGATAGCTCATATCTAATATAAAATACTTTTACTCATTGTAAAAGCTTAATTCTCAGTCAACGGCACTCCATTTCTAAATCAAAATTAATAAAAAGCAAAGATACTTAACATTTTTCGTATAAGGTATATATATTTTGGATTTATTAAACAATTCTCCAAGATTCAGCATATAAATGATCTGAAGTAGGCAACTGAATTTATAGAGACATATAACTCTTTAGGAATTGTAAATTATACATAATGTGTTGCATATTTTAGTGATTTTTATAAAATACATTTTTACATTTGCAATCATTTAGCAAAATCATTTTTTGCATTATTTAAAGATACTCTTTAAATAATATAAATAAAGAGTATTTTTATTCTCTAAGTTCTTAAATTTTTAATTTGTTACCTTTCAGAAAGTGATTCAAGTTTTAGACTCTTCCTTTCAAAATGTTGTTATTTAATTAAAATTGTATTCAAAGATCAGGAGTATTATGCTGAAATTATGAAGAGTAATCAGATGTCACTCAAACAAAATCATGACAAAATATATCTGACAACATCACAATTTCTACTGTGCACAACATCAAGAAGAATATACATGTTTACCTGTTATCAGAAACATAATAAAACGGCAAACTAATAACACATGTGATTGGTAACTAAGAGAACAATTTGTCTCTTAATTGTACTGTACACAGTTATTATTTAAAGCAGATAAATATAATGAAATAACTATTTTCCAAAATATTTTGAGCATACATAAAGGTAAAGTGTGTTCAGGTAATCTTAATTTGCCAGAAGGATTTACATGAACACATAGATAAAGAAAAGGCAATTCCATATCAAAAATAGTCAATAGATAAGTATATTAAATCTATTAATATTTCAGTCTTGTTAATTGTTTTGAACCCACTCTTCACTCTTTTTTAATATATTCTATAATGGTATTTTGTTAGTCTATCATAATAAAGTTTCATGAACTTGTTAGCTTACAAGAAGTACTTTATTCTCTTAGCTTTACAGCCAAGCAATCTATGAACAAGATATTCTCAATGCCATATTCCACTAGAAGCTCTAGGGAAGATTTTTTTTTTGTTTTTTTTTTTTTTGGGGGGGGGGTCACACCCGGCAGAGCTCAGGGGTTACTCCTGGCTCCATGCTCAGAAATTGCTCCTGGCAGGCACGGGGGACCATATAGGGCACCGGGATTCGGACTGATGACCTTTTGCATGAAAGGCAGAGACGCCTTGCCTCCATGCTATCTCCCGGGCCCTAGGGAAGATTTTTTAATTGCCTTGTTGTTCTCTGGTGACAGTTGTCAAAACTGCCATTCTTTACTTATGTCAATATAATCTGTATTCCAATCTCCATTTTTACAGGCCTTCACAAATTTTAAGATATATACATATATTCTTAAATGATTTGTTCTACAAAAGTAGATATTAATTGTCAAATACACCTGCAGATGGAATCATCACCATGAAAAATAGATCCTGGGCAAAAAATAGTATACTGGCCTATCAAGCACAATACAGACCATGTTTCAATCCCTACAATCCCTAGCACCATTTAGGGGACTCACGAAACTATCAGGAGTAATCCCGGACACAAAGAAAGGAGTAAACCCTGAACACTGTCGGGTGTGACTCACAAAAATCAATAAAAAAAGAAGTTAAATCATATTTATCCCATAGAAGGATGTGTAGAGCCAATTGACAATTTTATTCATTTTCTTGCTTTTATTTTTTTGTTTGTTTTTGAGTCATATCCGGTGATGCTCAGGAGTTACACATGACTATGCGCTCAGGTCCTAACTCGGGGGACCATATGGGATATGAGGGATTGAACACAGGTTGTCCTGGGCAGCCACATGCAAGGAAAATGCCCTACCACTATGCTACCGCTCTGGTCCCAATTTTATGCCATTTCTTATTCATTCTTATTTCACAAAAATTGTAGATATTTATAAATTAAAGAGCAGATTGTAAACTTAACATCTCTGCTGTGTACCTACTTGAAGAATAAGGCAAAATGTGAAAAGCCAGATGTTAAAGCAGTGGTACTGAAGAACAGGTGGTACTTTACACACAGCAGATGCATGAGGATAGAATCAATAATGCTATTAATGTAGACATAAAGATTTAGTGTGTTTGCAAAGAAACTTAGTGAGCATATAATACTACATTGAATGCTACCATAGAAAAAGGAAAGAACCAATATTCAAATATCACAAGATTTCTTCCATGTACAGTTAAAGTTATTTTAATCTGTATGCTCCCATACTGAATGTAAAATATATGTGGCTTAGAATTTATTAGAGATATGTCATATAGTGCATTCAAAGCCTTTTGATCTATTGGTCAAAGCGAAAGCACAGCAGTTAGGGCAAGAAGTTGACACAGGTTACATCACAAGCATCCCAGGATTGAGCACCATCAGGATTGACTCCTGAGCAGGGAGCCATCAGTATCCCCTAAGCACCACTGGATGTGACCCAAAAACTAAAACCAAACTAACAAAAAAGTCTTATGTTGTGGAAATATAATACCAAAACTAATTTTTGAGAATTAAACATTACTTCCTTAACATAGATAAATATAATTTGAATGTGGATTGAAATACTGTTCCTCTGGTTCTAGTTACAAATACAAAACAAAAATAGGAGTGAAAATAAATATAAATGCATAATTTTTATTGAAATGAGAAACAACCAGAAGAACTCAAAGTTTATGCCAAAAAATTTTATTGGTACTTCTAGCGGGAACATTTAGTATTAGAGATCAATTTCTGAGCTTGTGCATGCAAAAAATTTACTCCAACCCTTTAAATTTTCTTACTGAACCATATTTTAACTTTAAAAATAAACTGGAAAAAATTTTGGATACTGCAATGTGTATTTTTCCATTCACCACAAATTATATGTCAAGAAGTAAAGCATAAATACATATACTTTGAACATCTTTTGATGTTTAAATAAGATTTTTTATTTTTTCTTAATTCTTTTAGTGTAACAAAGTAGTATTTAATGAATGAAATTCACTTAGAAATGTGTATGAGGAGAGATAAATATGCTTCTAAGGGAAAACAAAGGCTTCTCTAAAAGAAACTACAGGGAAGAAAAGAAGAGAAATATATCTTCAAATTATATTTTTAAATTTTTAAATATAAAAATTTCAATGCAGAAAATAAAAAATACTAATATAAGTATTATAATTAAATTTCTTGACATACTTATATATAATGAACAAGTTATTAAAGAGGTTTTATAACTTTGTTTTTAAGAGAAAATTTAAAGATAACTTTATAGATATTATTTGCTCAGAATTGATATTTAAGATAATTGAGAGAAAACGTAATTATCTTCATACCTACATTTTTTAACAAATGCTGTTTGGCAGTTCATGTTTTATTTTCCTTACAATGGAAATGTAGAGAAAGTCATTGTTTATAACTTTAGATAAATTTTTTTTTTTTTTGGTTTTTGGGTCACACCCGGCAGTGGTCAGGGGTTACTCCTGGCTCCATGCTCAGAAATTGCTCCTGGCAGGCACGGGGGACCATATGGGGCACCAGGATTCAAACCGATGACCTTTTGCATGAAAGGCAAACGCCTTACCTCCATGCTATCTCCCGGGCCCCAGATAAATTTTTTTTTAAAAAATCTGTTAAATATTTTCAATAATCAAATATTAGAATATATTAAATATAAAAGTTTGTGTTCTATGAAAACAGATTTTAAATATTATGCAGAATACTAAATGGAATATTGATTTAATTTAATCTTGTCTCCACTAAGTAAATTACTGACTCTTATCAACAATGAACAATGTATGTTAAATTTTCTTTGAATCTTCATTTCTTTCAGTGTTCACTGCCACCTTTCATTAAAAACAAGTATTAATAATACCTAGAAAATTATAGTAGCATTTTAACTGCATTTGCTATGTTTAGAAAATTTTGTTTGTTTCAAGTTCATACCTGCTGATGTTTTACTTTTGGATCCACACTAAGAGACTGTTCCTGGCGGACTTCAAGGATCAGATGTTAATTATCCCAAATATCATTGAACCTAGATAAGTCAAGTGCAAGGTAAATGCCCTACCCACTGTACTATTGCTCTACCCCCTTTCCTTATAAGTTTTTTTTCTCTCATTTCTTTTTTCGGGTTTGTGCCTCCACATGTAGTCAGAGTCTTTTTTACAAAACAAATGTATTTATGTAGAAATGAAAGTCAATTCATTTCATTCTGGCAGAAGTTCTTACACTCTTAAATCACAACTTGTGGGGCCGGGCGGTGGCGCTAAAGGTAAGGTGCCTGCCTTGCCTTGTGCTAACCTAGGTCGGACCGCGGTTCGATTCCCCGGTTCCCCATATGGTCCCCCGTGCCTGCCAGGAGCGACTTCTGAGCGAATAGCCAGGAGTAACCCCTGAGCGTCACTGGGTGCGACCCAAAAACCAAAAAAAAAAAAAAAAAATCACAACTTGTCTGCAAAGATTCTTGAAAAGATGTACTATTTATTCCTACAGCCTCATCAAAAATACTATTTAGCATTTCTCTGTACGTTCCTGACTAATTTTATATGAATTTGTTTGACTATGTTACTTCCTTTATGCAATACTAAATATTCCATCCTACAGATTATATTGAGCTAAGTACGTCATACTTTCAGTATTATTGTCCTCTATTTTTAATAGTATTTCAGTTGTCTTTACATCATGAGTTTACAAACTTCAGATTTTCCCAGACTATATATGATTAGTTTTAAATCTTCAGGCCTAGAAAGCTTGACTAATATAATAAAAATGTTTTTATTATAGACCTTTAATAAAACATGTTAATTTTGATAAAATGAATCCTATATTACTGTTCACATTATTTTCCTTTTACTATTCCTTTACTCTAGTTAACTTTACTCATTATTTTTAAAATTTACTATATTTATTTAAGGACCATGATTACAAGCATGTTTGTAGTTGGGTTTTAGTAGTAAGCAGAACACTCCCTTCACCAGTGCAACATTACCATCACCAATGCACACCCCCTTCTTCCCAACCCTTGCTTGTATTTGAGACAGGCATTCTACTTTTCTCACACATTAAGATTGTCATGATAGTTGTTCATGTAGTTATTTTCCCTAATTGCAATACTACTACTCTCTGTGGTGAGCTTCATATTGTGAGCCAGTCCTTCTGACCCTCATCTCTATTGTCTCTGGGGATTATTACAATAATGTCCTTAATTTTTCTTAAAACTGATAGATAAGTGAGACTATTCAGTGTCTATCTCTCTCCTTCTGACTTATTTCATTCAGCGAATAGATTCCATGTGTAGAAAAATTTCATGACTTCATCTTTCCTGACGGCTGCATAATATTCAATTTGTGTATGTGTATCACAGTTTCTTTAGCGATTCATCTTAGGAAGGGCATCTTGGTTGTTTCCAGAATATGGCTATTGTAAATAATGCTTCAATGAATATAGGTATGAGGAAGACATTTTTCCATTGTATTTTTGTTTTTCTAGGGTATCTTCCTAGGAGTGGTATAGCTATATCATATGGAAGCTCAATTTCCAGTCTCTTCCATATTGAACAAAATCATTCTTAAGGTAAAAACTGAACCTGCCATTCTTCTGAGATTTATTCTTTATTCCCACCTAAATGTCTCTTTCGATAAAAATAAAAATACAATGTAATTTAAAAAAATATTCAAATGTATTTTTAAATGTATTTTTTTGGGGGGGTGATATTCAAGAGTACTCAGGGTTTACTGCTGACTCTGCTCAGGGATCACTCCTGGCACACTTGAAGAGAATGTAGGATGACTGGAAATCCAACTACCATACTACCTCTCTGGCCCATATATATATAGCACTTACTTTATACTCACTTTATACATTAGGCAAGGATGTCTGACATTTTTTTCTCTTGTACTGGCAGAAAATTACCTAGAATGAAGTGAGAACCCATTGGCCATTTCCTTAGTAATTGATGAACAATGAAGTTTTGTTTGATTTTGCAAAATTTTTCTTATTTGGTCTCCTGTTTATAAAAAAAAAAGAAATAGCCAGTGTTATGTGAGTTACCAAATTGGTTTCATTTTTGATTTAAAAAATGTTGGGGCTGGAGAGATAGCATGGAGGTAGGGTGTGTTCCTTGCATGCTGAAGCACTGTGGTTAGAATCCAAGCATCCCATATGGTCCCCTGAGCCTGCCAGGAGAGACCCCTGAGTGTTGCCGGGTGTGACCAAAAAATCAAAAAAAAAAAAAAAAAAGTTAAAACATTGCAGTAGAGGCCAGCGCGATAGCGCAGCAGTCGGGCATTTGCCTTGCATGCGGCCAACACAGAATGAACCCCAGTTCGATACCCAGTATACATTATGGTCGCCGAGCCTGCAGGAATGATTTCTGAGTGCAGAGCCAGGATTGTCCCCTGAGTACCATCGAGTGTGGCTGCCCCATCCAAAATATAACTGTAGAAAAAAAAAACATTTTTATTGTTATTGATTTTGGGCCACACACCCACTCTCAGGGATTACTCCTGGCTATGCACTCAGAGCTCAGAAATTGCTCCTGGCTTGAGGGACTATATGAGATGTCAGAAGGAGGGGGACCACAGAATCACAATCTGTTCTAAGTCAGCCATGTGCAAAGCAAACGCCCTACCGCTGCATCACCACTTCGGCCCCCAAAACATCATATCTTTGACTAAAGTCAGTCAAAGTATTTTGACATTCAAATTAAGAAGCAACTCTTTGGGGCCCAGGAGATAGCATGGAGGTAAGGCGCTTGCCTTTCATGCAAAAGGTCATCGGTTCGAATCCCGGTGCCCCATATGGTCCCCCGGGCCTGCCAGGAGCAATTTCTGAGCATGGAGCCAGGAGTAACCCCTGAGCACTGCCGGGTGTGACCCAAAAACCAAAAACCAAAAAAAAAAAAAAAAAAAAGAAGCAACTCTTTATGTTTTTACTTTATTTGATTAACAGAGTATAATTTGATATATATTTCTTATTTTTGAAATTGTAATATAATAGATACATTATTATAACATTGTGTGGTATATTTAATTTAATTCTATTACAATCACCTCAAACTGACACAGGCTTACTTATTTCTTGTTTTTGTGGATGAAAACTAAAACAGAAAAGATCATTGCTTAAATTACTTGACTTGTATTTTACTGGAAAATACAAATTTTTCAGAATCTCTATTAAAAATAAGGCTTATCCCATATTGGAAGTTGATTATTATTTTACTAAAGATAAGTTTGCAAGATAATTTTTTCTGATAGACTAAACCACAATGATAGCTATATAGTAACTATATAATTTCTGAGGCCTTCTTTAAAGAAAATAAAGTAAGAAAAAGATTTTTTGTCAGTTAAGAAATGAATAATTTATTTATGATGATTTGAAATTTTAGGCACAGAAAATTTTAGAGCACAAGAATTCTTATACATATGAAATAAGTTTTATAGAACCAGTTTTAATAATGTTCCTGCAGGAGTACAAATAGGATTTAACAATAGAAATAAATTTTAAATGCCCATTTATTATTAATACTGAATGTGTAAACCCTATTAAGAACAAGAATAGTTTAATAAGACACTATTCTAAGGATATAAATGTGTCAATAACTCTCAAGTGATTGGTATATTCATCCAATCTTCATAAAAAATGAATGGGAATTTAATTCCTGACAAACTCAAATATGAATACTGTGTTTTAGAAAAGGCAGCAAGACATTTTAATAATAAGTTTAAGTTTACTTTTGATGTAATTTATAAGAGACACTTTTGTAACAAACTATTTGTCATTGAAATAGACAATTTGGCTAGGAATTTATTAATGATTTATTACCATATTCCTTAGATGAATGGCATATGATAAACACTTTAAAATTAAGGAGTTACAGAAAAGTTACAAGGATGTACTATTTTAGAAACATTTTAGTAGCTTGCATTGGAAATAATATTTTTCACTTTATAACCTTAGACAGTCAATTCTTAAAAACTTAATGTTTTGTTATACTGAGTGAAGTATTAATTAACTTAATTATTTACAAGTCTTCCACAAGATAATGAAAATTAGTGAATGTGTTCCTATAGAAATAGTGATCACAAAATGTGAAAATTTTAAGTAAAATAAAAAGTAAAATTAAAAAAAGATATATTATCTCTGATTCATAGAGAACTGCATATATCAAAAAGTCTAGAAATGACCTCTGTTTGTTAGTATACTGTGAAAAATGCACATTCGTGGGGATATCGTCTGGTATTTAGTTGACATGGGAAACAGTATGGAGATTCTCAAACAAATATTAAGCTCTTGAATGACTCAATAATAGCACTTTTTGAAATAAAACCTTAAGTCACAAGCATTCATTAGAAAAGTCATTTACACATCCAAGTTCATTGAACCACTTGGTATAATGGTCAGAATATGGAAATAACTCAGGTGCCTGATAACAGAGAAATTAATAATGAAGTTTTAATTTATAGGCAGAATAGTAAACAAGGCAACTCTCAGAAATAATTGAATCATACAATTCACTGCTAATTGGCTAGAACTGGAGGGTCCGTATCAAGTCAGAAGGACATAGTGAGATACCAAATGTTCTCACTAATATGTGGCATATAGAATAACATAGTAAAGGAACAGAAGTTATTAAAGTGGGAATAACCTTGTTCCTCTTTACAAAGAGAGAAGAAACTGAAGGGAAGTGGCAAGAAGAGGTGGTAATGAAGATAACACAGGGACAAAAGTCACAGATGTGTTATGTAGAGCAAGAGATACCAGTATATATCTAAACAACTAGAATCAACAATACTTTATATATGAAACCAAAGCTACATTAATTTTTGATTAAACATTTTAATTATTTTTTTTTAATTTTTACCACAGTGATAGTTGGAAATTAACATTTTGAAACAGAAATGGTTTCTGGAAGGAGGTTAAGTATTATACATCATATCACTTCACTAACAATATAGCAAACTGCAGTGCCTAAACAATATAGCAAACCACAGGGAAAGAGTGGGAGACTGTAATAGAGGAAGGGAGAGAGAGAAGAGGGGAGGGATGAAAAATATCTGCCATAAGCAGCTAGAGGGTGGGTAGGAACCTTGGTGGGAAGTTGGTGGGCAGGGACATCGGTGGTGAGAAATATGCAGTGATAACGTGATTACTGCTGGAAAGTTGTATGACTTAATAAAATAACTCAATCACGAACAAATTTGTAACTACATCTATTGTGATTCAATGAAAATTATTAATTAAATATTTTGGAAAAATGTTATCATGAATAAGAGGTAAAGGGGTGGGAGGGAAGTTTGTATCTTTGGTATGATAAAAGTAACTATAGATGATTAGAATTGGTACAATATATGACTGAAACTCTACTGTCAACAATTCATGTAAATTATGACACCAAATAAAATTGATAAACAATGAAAGACTACTATTCCATTAACCCAAGCAATTAAAATTAATTAGGTATAATTTAGAAGATTTATGATCAAATGATAGATTAATTTGCATAATATGTAAGATGAAAAAAAAGACACTAGTAAAAATTTATAATTGTAAGCTTTTACTCTTGTGAAACTATGCTATAGTTTTCAAATATTTAACAGGTTAAAGTATAATGTTATAGGGGCTGGAGTGATCGCACAGCGGTAGGGCATTTACCTTGCACACAGTCGATCTGGGACAGACCCAGATTCAATCCCCGACATCCCATAGGGACCCACAAACCTGCCAAGAGAGATTTCTGAGTGCAGAGCCAGGAGTAGAGCCTGAGGGCTTACAGATGTGGCATAAAAAACGTATAATATTAAAGTTTAGATTTTTGGCGAGATTATGTAAACAATATAATGTTATTGTGTAGAATATTTGGAAATACTCAGTTTTTTATTAAAGTTTAAGTGATTATGTAGCAATACAAGTATTTTAGTATTTAAAAGTCATATAATTATTGTCATATAATTAAGTCATATAGTTGTGGTATTAATTAGCGATTTAGTTATTCTTGGGAACTGTATAAATAGTAAAATGTTTTGTTTTGTTTTGGAACTACACCTGGTAGTGCTCAGAGTTTATCTTTAACTCTGCTTTCAGGTACACTCCTGGCAGAACTCTGGCACCATATGTGGTGGTACTTTACAGACTTGGAAAAGTTTAAGAGTTTAAAGAGTGAATTTAAGAAACTTTAACTTATTAATTCAAACCAAATAATACTACCATGATTTTAAAATTATGCTATTTAGCAAAAATACGGATTATATAGTATGTGAATTCTGCTGAAAGTGTTTAATCTAGAGTGGCTAGCAGGTAAATCTTGAAAAGTAAAAGCTTATAAGGAGCAAAAGTATTGGAACAAATATTTTGATACTGTGACTGGAGTGATAGTACATTTGGTAAAACATTTACCTAGTATGTGGCTAACTGAGTTTGATCCCAGCACCTCAACTGGTCCTTTCGGCCTCACCAAGAATAATCACTGAGCATAGAGGCAGGACTAAGCTTTGAGATATGCCAGGACCAAACTCAAACAAGAATTTCTGATACACAAAAATAATAAACTCGCAATTTGGGGGAAATATTGGATAATATAATTTTTGAAGCACAAGCTAAAATCTTTTATATGAAATCTGAGAGTTAAATATAAAATATACACTTCACAGATTGTCAGTGAGGGCATTGTAAGTAGAGGTAGAAATATAAACTTCATATCCAAAGGTGATAAAATAGATTACTGGAGTCAATTAAAACTGTCATAAAATTTGGGGCCAGTGTGGTGATAGCACAGCGGGTACGGCATTTTTCTGTAGAGCCAACCCATATTTGACCCCAGCATCCCATATAGTCTCCTGAGCCTGCCAGGAGTGATTTCTGAGCTCAAAGTCAGGGGTAATCCTGAACGCAGCCAGGTGTGCTCCAAAACAAAACCGAAACCAAACCAAACAACCCTGCCATACATAAATTTTAAATAACTATGAACATAAAAAGGGGATAGATTCACTGTATGTATGAACATTGGGATACACATTTGGCTGTTTCTTACAAAAGTGAAGTTAATATGATTAGTTGGCTATAATAGATTTGATATACTATATGTAAGTATTTCCTAAAATTTTTATAATATGTAATATACAGACTTGGTTTATTTCATCGACACCTGAAATTTTAATATATACAAATAGATAAGCTTAAGATACAAAAGAACCAGTGGTATAAATTTCATTTTGAGAGGGCTAATGATGTCCTTAATTCCAAATAGTCAGATATTTAAATTATTCCCTTTCCCAGACATACATGATTAAATAAGTTAGGAAAAAGAACAAAATCAAGTCACTAAAAAAGAAAATAGAAAAGTAGATGTTGAACAAAATCTGGCAGTGATCATGGAATATGCCTCGTATTGTGTTCTAGAATCACTCCTTGAGATGTTTGGGGGAACAAATACTGGAATTGGGATTCAAATAAGATCAACCATTTGCATGGTAAGTTACTGTACTACCTATCCCTCAATTCACAGAAAAAATATAATGTACTCTGGAACACTATACTTGCACGTGTAATTCCCTTATTTTCAGAATCCTGATCCACACCATAGTAATTTTTTTTTTTATTTTCGTGCCACACCCAGCTGGCTCAGGGGTTACTCCTTGCTCTGGCTCATAAATTGCGTCTGGCAGGCTCAGGGATGTCGGTGTTTGAACCCAACCTAATAGAACCTAGGTCAACCAATTGTGAGGGAAATGCCCTACCGCTGTGCTATCTCTCAGATCTACACCAGAGTTAAATTTTTGTTTTGTTTTGCTTTGTTTTGGGTCACATCTAGCAATACTTTGAGGTTACTCCTGGCTTTAAGCTCAGAAATAGCTTCTGGCAGTCTAGGGGGACCATATGAGTTGCCGAGATTCAAACTACCGTCTTTCTGCATTCAAGGCAAATGCCCTGCCTCCATGATATCTCTTCAACCCTCTACACCATAGTTAATTTAATAGTCATCCTTTCAAGTATTAAATTTTAGGCTTATAGAGAATCTTCTCTGCCTTCTAGTCTATATTAGTATTTTACAGCCAAAAACTGTAATAGATTTTATAATAATTTGTACAACAGTATGGTTAATACCTAGATTTTCCCAAGTATGCATTAAATATTCTGAATATATTAAAATTGTTCTACATATATTTCCCTCTGTAGTTCACTGACAGTTGAATGAAAATACATGCATATATATTAAGGAATTACTTATTAATAAGATATAGTAGAACTAATATTAACAGAAAATATGAATAGCTACAGATTTCATTGTGTTTGTAAAGTCAAATGTTTATTAATCATTACTTTTATAATTTCAAAACTTTTTCATCAATCCTTTTTGATCCACCCATTTGTAAACATTTATAATTTGCAAAAATCTAGGTGTAAAAAGTTAAAAACACAAAAAACAATTTTACATAGCTTAAAAGACTATAAAAACACAAGTTAGCAGGTATCGTAAATCACAAATACAATTTATGAAATAGAATTTATAAACTTTCAGAGAGCACAATAAAACTAGAGTGAAAAAAAGCTGTAGATATAACTTACAGCAAGTCTTCAAAGCAGACTATTAATCTTAATTTTTACTCTTGCATTTATCAGAATTAACACATGAAAGATTATATATGTGAGCTATTTATATGATAATTAAATTGTATAAAATGTATGGTATGCACAAATAAAACATTTATATTTGCTTTATATTTGGTATGCTTATTTTGTTAAATTTGTGATTTGTAATTTATTTTCATATTCCATATTTATGAATAGAAAATTATAATATATAAACTATATTCATATTAGATACTGTATTATAAAGACCTTGTCATTGCTGTTTTTCTCCTTCTCTAATACAATAAAACATCCTCTAAACAGTATATATGATTGAATTTTTAGTCGGCTCTCCATTTAATATTCTCAGTGCATTTTGAATTGGGTGGACTCATTTGACAATAAATGACTGAAATATTTTGTTACTCTGTGAATTTTGTGTTTTACAGCAGAACTTCTATATAAATAAATCAGTTTTTTTTTTACCATTGTTTTGTTATCTATTAACTTTTCATACATGCCCAGAGTGGTATTAACGTAAGTTTTTTCTATGTTTAATTTGATTGTTGATAGTTTTAACCATGAATGTGTATTAGACTCAAACAATTGTATTATCTTAAGATGACATAAATTTTAATTTTATTTTGTTAATTATTTTATTTTGCAGGGGTTTAAGGATTACTCCTGGCTTTGCACTCAGAAATTGCTCCTCTTTTGGGGGACCATATGGGACGCCAGGGGATCAAACCACAGCCTATGCTGGGTTAGCCACGTGCAAGGCAAACGCCCTACCACTGTACCATAGCTCCAGCTCCTTGTTAATATTTTTTTAACAATTTTTGTGTACATTCAACCATCCTAATGCCCCAAAGATAAATCTAACTTATTTATAGTGAATGCCCCTAGGATAAATCTAACTTAATTATAGTTAATGATGGTTTTAATTAAGTTCTGTTTGCACAATTCCTTTTAAAATGTATGTAACAGGAAGTAGAGCAATAGTAAAGTTGATAGAGAGCTTGACTTTTATGTAGCCATAGTGGGTTCTATCCTCAGCAGTTCATATGGTTCCCTAAGCCTTCTAGGACTCATCTGTGAGCATCACTGGGTGTAGCTCCAAATACAAAAACAAACAAAAACCCAAATAATACAAATGTAGGTAAGCTTAGTTTACTGTGTATATACTTAAACAAATTATTGGTTCAATGTTACCACACTACAATCATCTTCAATATTTGACATCTTTTCACCATTGTCTATAGGACTAAAGTGACCCAAGCTGATCTATCCAGTAATTTTCATTATGTATAAAGAATTTAAATATTTATTTTCATTTGGCAGCCTATTTTCTTGTTTTGCTTTCTTTATAAACACATAGTTAGGGAGCCGGGTGGTGGCGCTGGAGGTAAGGTGCCTGCCTTGCCTGCGCTAGCCTAGGACAAATCGTGGTTTGATCCCCCGGTTTCCCATATTGTCCCCCAAGCCAGGAGCAACTTCTGAGTGCATAGCCAGGAGTAACCCCTGAGCGTCACTGAGTGTGGCCCAAAAACCAAAAAAACAAAACAAAACAAAACAAAACACATAGTTATATGATTTTTCAATATTTTTCTTTTTCTTAAGGACCAATATAACTTAACTTATACCATCTTGATCTATTCATGTTATAGTGGAAGGCAATGTTTTATCTTTGAAATAACTGAATAACATTACACTGTTTGTATGTATGTATGTATATGCATATATATGTATATATATGTATATATATGTATATATATATACACCTACCGTTCTTTTTTTCTCCCACTCTGTCCCAAAATTTATTTGTTCATCTATCTTTGTATATTTGGCTACTTTCAAGATCTTTTTATAATAAACAGTACTATAATGAATAATATAACGTAAACTTATTTCTTTGATATTTTTGTTTCACACCTGAAAGTCATATAGCTCTATTTTATGATAGTTCTATTTTTATTTTTTGAGAATTTTCTAAAATGTAGTCAAAATGTCATAGTATCTTTATAGCAATAAGAAATTCCTGGACTTTTTTTATCCATATTCTCCAATTTGTGTTTGATTTTTCTGATGATGAGATAGTAAATCATTGTGGTTTTGATTTGAGTTTTCCTAACAATTGGGTGATTTAGTTTTTGTTATTTTTTTTAGATCTTAGGGTGTTTTATCAGTTTTGGATAGTTAAATTGTCTTTTGTCAGATCATTTGATGACAAATTAACTAACCAATAATTTGCTCAGAAATTTACTTGAAATTTTTTTATTTATAGCACTTTTATAAAATACTTATATAAATTCATGTGCTATATTACAAAGATAAATTTAGAACAAATATAAGAATTTTAACCATTTTCTTAACATTTTATGAATTTGTACCTTATATCTATGTTTTTAATACAGTTTGAAATAATTTTATGCATATTGTAAATTTATTTAATTTAAATCTTCAATTGCTCTAAATAGCTTCTTCAACACAATTTGTTGAATAGGCTCTCCTACAGTTTAAGTGCTTGGATTCTTTGTTATAAACTCACTCTCTATGTAAGTAAGGTCTAAATGTGCATACTCATCTATATCCATTGATCTAAGTCTCTATTGATAAACTAAGAGCACACTTTTGGGTCACTATATCATTATAATGTTTAAAGATATGGAAAATACCTGGAAAAATGCTTTTTAAATGCATTTACTTTTTTAATTGGAAGAATTGATGGTTTAAAATATAGAAATATTTTTCTATGTTTCTTTTTTTTTTAGAATGACATTTGTTTTTAGATAAGAACTGCAATGAATACAAATGTTCTTTGTCAGAATGTCATTTGTATAGTGTGAATTTTTTGGATTATTCATTTCCTTTACATTTCCTGTTGTCTTTTTTTCACCACCTGTTAATTACTAAGAAATAATATTTTTATGTAGATAAAACTTTAGTTTTATAAAACTAAAACTTTTAAATTCTGATATTTGTAATTTTATATTTAGTTGTAGAGAGGAAAAAACATACTTTTATAATTTAGCAACCTGCCATTGGCTGCAGTTTTATTGTTTCTAATAACTTTACTAATCAGTTAGGATTTTAAAATATACATATATAAAGATTTATATTTATAGTTTACTAAAACTATAAATACATAGTCTTTAGTTTGGAGTCAATAACCAGTGGTACAAAAGACTTCTGCTTTATGTTCAGGGAACTCTTCTTGTGCACTGATGGGGATCAAACTTGTCTGTGTGCAAGGCAAGCCACTTAACCTCTGTACCATATCTCTGCACCCACTAATTTCTATTATTGTGTTATCTGCAAAAAGTGATAGTCTGAATTCATCATTTTTAATTTTATTAGTTCTTTTTTCTCTATTTTTTGTTTCTTTTTCCATTTATCTCCCTATCTTTCTTACTTTCTTTCTTTCAAATACTTGCTGTCATTATGGTTTTCAGTACTGTGTTTAATACTACTGGTGGAGTAAATATCTCTACTGTGAGCGTAAGCTTACAGGAAAAGCTTTCAGTTGTTTTTCTTTTGTTGAATATGGTGTCAGCTATTGTCTATAAACTTTTGTATCATGATGCAAGTTATTCTATTATCACAAATTTATCACAAAGGAATATTGCTGTTTTCAAATTTATTCTCTCATTCTATTCATATGATCACCTAATGTTATATTTTAATTGGATATAGTGTATTAGAATATTTAAATTATTAGCAAAGCCATACTTGCATAGCTGATGTAAATATCATTGACTATTTTTGTAAGATACTTTTAAAATATGTTAAAATAAGTTAGCTATGGTTTTAGTTGTTCAGAATATTTACATCTATCTAAATTGTTTCAGTTATTCAGAATATTTACATCTATTTAAATAAAGAATTTTTGTATGTGGATAGTTTTAGTGACATTTTGCCACCATTTATATAGTATAATACTGGTATTGTATAAATTAGTTGAAATAATTTCCACTTAAATTTTAAGGGACAGCTGGAGAATGAGCTTCAGTATGACAAGTTTCTATAAAATTTCTCATAGTGTGAAAATATATATTAACATTCAAGAGGGTTATATAAGTTAAGACTAGATAAACAAACTACAAAAGGAACACCAAAAATTTACATGGAAAAAAATTTTTATATCAATATTTACAGTAGTATGAACTCAGCAATCAAAAAATACAAAGAAGTTTGATGGAACATGAAATACAACCTAAACTTATTCTGATTACAGGTGTCACACAAATTTTTCAATGATAATCATAGACTCATACTCAAACATTAAAAATTGATAATATAGGACAAGTATAGCAATAAAATGGCAGGAACAGTCATATTCAAATAAAATCCATACTATAATTTAGATTATAATTATATAAGTATAATTATAGATTATAATTATATTATTCAAATAAAAATTCATACTATAAATGCAATGAGATGGAGAAAGTCATTATAAAATAATTAAATAATCAATACAGCAAGAAAACATGTCAATTATACATATATATGCCCAAATATTTTAAAGCTTACAAATTGTCTCAGAGAGGAATATTAACAGCAAACAACACAGTACAATTCAGTCTTTAAATTCCCACTCTCACAACTGAATATATCAATAAGACAGAAAATCAATAAGGATACATCAGTCTTAAATGGTGTGTTGAAAGATCAAGGCTTGTAAGACTTAGAGGTCTCCTCACCCCACAAAAGTCAAATATGTATTCTTCTCCATTGCACGTAAAATATTCACCAGAATATACCACCTGCTGGTACACAAAATAAATCTCAAAAAAGACATGAAACCTGAAATCATAATAGTTATCTTTTCAGTTCATAATATATGGGCGTAGAAATAGCCATAGAAGAAAAATCTATAATTGTATCTTGGTAAGTCACTCACTTTTCTTTCACACAGTAAACTAGAGTTTAATGACCAGTTCTTTGTATGGTCCTTTGAGTATTTTTAGGAGTGGTCACTAAATGCTGAGTCACCAAGAGTAAGGACTGAGCATAAAAAATGTCAAAGATATAAATAAGTGTTTCTGGAAAGCCCAAATATATGGAAAATAAGGACTGCATTAGTGAATAACTACCAAGTCAATGACAAAATAATTGGAGAACATACTGAATTTCTGGAAACATAAGAATGAAGTAAAAAAAACTATCAAGATATATTGGACATAATAAAAGCAACACTTAATAAGTAATAGCAATAGGTGCTTATATCTACAATAATAAAAGAGCATCTAAAAAGTTAAAATCCCGTTTTAAGAAATTAATAAGGCAGAACAATGAAAGAAACTGATTATCAGAAGGATGTAGTAAATAACAAAAATTAAAACAAATCAAAGGTAATGATCAGAAAAATCAACAGAAGTTTCTTTGAAAAATGTTAATGAGTGGTAAAAGCTTAGCAATACTCCTACAGGAAAAAGGAAAAACCCTAATAAATAGAATCAAAATGAAGGGAGGAGGGAAGAGAGAGATAGTTCTTACTACCTCTTGGTCAAGGATTCATTTCATACCTGATCTCTTGAGTAAACTCTGACCACTGGCAGATGTAGCTTCCTAAAATATAGGGCAGAAAATTATGAAAGAAGGTAAGTTGTATTGTTTATTTGATTTGTACTTGAACTTAGTTTCTTTGAACTGTGGCTTCTACAAAGACCAATTTTCAATAAAGCCTACATTCTGATTTTCAAGTATACTAAAATTTTGGAAATGTTTGATCTTTAGTCAACATACTAGACTGATTCTATTAGTACTTTCTCTGCTTTTATTGAGAAACACTTAATTTTGCAGAATCATCCTCTTTTATAGTTAAATTAGCACTAAGTTAGTGCTGGGTAGCTTTAATGTAAATGCATTTAAAAATATTTTCTCCTGGGGCTGGAGCAGTGATGTAGTGGCAGGATGTTTGCCTTGCACACGTTGATCTAGGAGGGATTGTGGTTCAATCTCTCAAGGTCCCATATGATCACCAAGCCAGGTGTGATTTCTGAACACATGACCAGGAGTAAACCCTGAGTGTCAACCGGTGTGCCCCCCAAAAAAAAACAATAAATCTCTATCTATATATGTTTATATATTTTTTGTAAAATTAGGAAAATCATTAAGTACATCTACTTTTAGTATTAAATTATCCATTCTATGAGAATTGTTATTATGAATTTGATTAATCATATCAGCTTATTATGTTTGCTATTCCTTTAACTTTTCCTTATTTTTAAATAAAACATAATTTAGTGTTATTAAAATCAAAATTTCTAATATATCAGAGAACTTTTCTTTTTTTTTCTGGTACTGAAAAAATATTTCCCCAAGATATCAAATTCTTTAAACATCGCTCCATCATTCTAACGATAGATATCACACCATGTTCACAGCTTATCAGCAATAAATTAAAAAAAACCATTTTGAATTATTTATGAATAAATATAAAACACTAAATTTCAATAAAATTAATAGTCCATCACTTTTTTCAAAGAAACTCTTATGCACTCTATTGTAAAATATAAAAATCTAGTGACTGTTTCACATGTATTCACTCTTATTTTATACCTTCACATCGAATACTTTTTAATATTTAAATATCAATTTAAATTAAGTATAAACTAAAATAGCTTATTATTTAGAGATAGTCTATTATTACTTTTTCTATTAAAATAAATAAATCCCCAGTTCTAACAGTTATCAAATTTGAATTGTGGTTAAGTAATAATTTTGTGTTACATGGATATAAGGAAAGAACAGATTAAAGAATTATGTAGGTAAATGAAAATATTTTAGTAGTATTGTTATGAGTATTTGTAATAAAATATCAAGGAATGTCTGTTAATTCAGAAAATCGAGAACTAGCAAAGAAAACATGAGCTCACCAGATTAATTGAAAACTTGAATGACGTTTCTGTGATTGTATTTTCAAAATGACATTTGACTTGACATTAATTATTGTCAATCTAGCCAGTGTACATGTATTTATTAAAATTGGCATAGATATAATAATAAATATGTAGCATATATATTTATTTTACTTGTTTAAATAAGAAAAATATAACAGTATGATAAAATATATTAATTTAACATATGTAGTAAGAAAGAGTGGGAGCAATAAAGAACTATAAAATTCCATGTGCTTTAAATTATTACCATGTGTTGGAAATTCTAAACAGTTTCAATTATAATATACTCCCTCACTCCTACTCTGTTCCTCCCACGATCCTGTTATCCCCTCTGCACCACTGCCAAGAATTGTTCCGGTTTGAAACTTTAATGCTTTTCAAATTAAGAGATTTCGTTATTCTGTGAAGTTTTCTCCATAATAAGTTGCTATACTTCTTAAGTAGAGCAGAGAGAACATAGAGGTAGATCGTAGAAGATATAGATGGGTAGAAAAAGATAAATAAAAGACTATATACACTATTTTTTGTTTGATTTTTAATACTATGCATTCTGTCTCTAAAAGAAAATCACTAGTGTTCCTTAAGAATATAAATTAGGAGTAAATTTTGCAATTGAGAATATAAAGATGAGGGACAAATATGTTCTCACTCTGTTTTTATATATGTTTAACAGAAATTTAAAAAACATATAATATTATTGCTAACAATTCTTACTTGATCAGACAATTTCCTTATCTCTTTTTTTTTTTCTTACACATAGGGTCATTTGATGCCTATGAATATAGATGCGGTATTATTGGCTCTAATACTAAGAAAAACATGTACCATTCTAAATAGCATTGCTTTATGATCTAGTCACAATGCTGTCTTTATATAAGCATTAGATTGTAAAAGTCATTACTTTGTCCAGAATTAAAAAAATTAGAAAGATGTGTAATTGTTGAATAGAAGACAGAATAAATGAAGAAAAATTAAAATTACAGATATATAGTGGCATGCATTTGTTTGAAACAAACATTCTATGTTAAATATGTTTAATTATTAAAAACTATTTGTGATCACATTCTTAATTAAAAATTGCAACTATTGCATAATTGCAAGATAAAATATTAAAATGTATTGAAAAATAGTCTTAGATTTAAATAAAAGAAATATTTTCTCCTACTAAATAAATTTATAACAAAACTTAGGTTGTATATAAACATATACTAAATAAATGTCAGACAATCAAACTGAAGAAAATGTGGTTAAAAAAAGATTTTTCAATCAAGCTAATTTCAACTATGTTCTCTTACTGTGTATTTTTTTAAAATTATATTGCTTTATTTGGTATGCATAAGGTTTTTACTATATCATTGTTTTTTTTTAATTTTGTGATATACACATTCAATACCCTCGTTTTCAAAATCCTAATGGCATAATTTATAAAGCATTCTGAGACTATAAAGTCATATATAATCAAAAAAGTATGCCATAAATAATGTCTATATTAAAAGAGATGATCATATTGGATATTTATTTCAAAATATATTACAAAGGTATCTTGTTGAACCTTTTTAGTCATCAATTGGTGCTGGATATTTTAAAATGCATCTAACTAATTCCAAAAGGGGAAAAGGATGAAAAGAAAATTCCTAAAAGAAGAAATACAGATGACCAAAAGTCACATGATAAAATGCTCCTTATGCTTAAGCATCAAGGACATGTAAATCAAAATGACAATAATATATACATTCACACCAGAGAGACTGGCTAACATCACAAAGAATAAGAACAATCAGTGTTAGCACAGATGTGGGGAAAAGGTGACTCTCATTCTCTATTGTTGGGAACAGACTGGTCTAGCCCTTTTGGAAAATATGAATATTATCTAAATAGTTAGAAATTTAGCTTCCATAAAACACACCAATAGCATTCCTACAGCTATACCCTACAGGCATATAAAACTATTTAAATTTCTTAAATGTGTACTGTGTTTAAAATCATAGAGCAGAAGTGGCATACTGTTAATTCTGTTCACAGTGAATTAAGAAAAATACATAACTGTATCTGAAATTACAATATGAAAATGTCCTTTGCGCCTGTGTTATTGGAAGGAATATTTTATTTTCTAATTGGAAATAAAGATCTTTTTGACAGCAATAATTTAGTCACACAATATTTTAAATTTTCTCTTCCATTGGAATGAGTCCTTTGAAAAATAAGTAATTGTTAGAAGTATTATCATAGTTGCATATAAGATATGTGTATAGTTATATATATGTATATATATATATATATCTAGGGATCATTTTTAAGTTAAATTGAAAGGTGATATATCTATATTCTGTCTATCTGCACATGTTATTGCTTAGTTAAATCAATTTAAATCAATTTTATGAAAGTAAAAGGAAAGATAGAGCAAAAGAATGAAAAACAAAAGAATGAAAGACAAAAGAAGTAAAGAAAGAAAGAAGGAAAGTGGGATAGAAAGAGAAAAAGAAAAAGGAAAGAAGAAAGAGAAAGAAAGAAAGAAAGAAAGAAAGAAAGAAGAAAGAAAGAAAAGAAAGAAAGAAAGAGGAAAAAGGAAAAAGAAGAAACAGGAAAAGGAAAAAGAAGAAAGGAAGAAAGAGAAAGAAAAAAGGTAGGAAGAAAGGAAGAAGAAAGAAGGAAGAAAGAAAGGAGAGAAGGAAGGAAAGAAAGAAGGAAAGAAAGAAAAATAATGAAAAGAAAAAAGGAAGGAGGGGAGAAGGAAGGGAGAAGGAAGGAAGAAAAAGGAACAGGAAGAAGGAAGAGAAAAGGAAGGAAAAAAGGAAGGAAAAAGAAAAGGAAAAAATAAATTAATGATTTGAATGCTGCCATGGCTCGGGAGCCAAATATGGCTCTTTCCACATTTTTTTTTTTTTTTTGTTTGTTTTTTGGGTCACACCCGGCAGTGCTCAGGGGTTACTCCTGGTTTCATGCTCAGAAATTGCTCCTGGCAGGCAATTTGTCTCTTCTGTGTGCCGGACGGCTGCTCCAAAAGTCAGGACTCTGCTCCTAGCCTCTGTCAGTGCACGCCTTGTGTGGCTCTCAAAATAAATTTCAATCGTGGTTTTGGCAATATTTGGCTCAGTTGAAAAAAAGGTTGCCGACCACTGCTAGGCAGTTTTATTATTTCTCATATCAACATAATCTGTATGCAATCTATATGTTCAGATTGTATTTTACATACAATTATATATCATATAGATAGGAAGAATAATGTTCACATCATGTTATCAAAAAGTTGAACCTTTTTAGTGTAACACTTTCAAAATTATCTGCATTCTATTGTTAATAATGAATGGACATTCAAATAATAAAAATTGTTGGTTTTAGTGTCCCAAGGGGAGAACATTTCGTATTTCACACTGAAATACAAAGAAAATTGAAATTCATTTCAAACACAGTCTGATAATTTATTAAGTATATATTACAATGGAAATGCATAGTATAAAACACTCTTATTTTCTTAAATATAAAATATATTCAAAAATAAAATAACACAATTGTTTCTGGCGTCAGAGACAAAGCTAATTTTATTGTTGATTATAGATGCTTCTGAATCAATGTGGACAAAATCGAAAACAATGTATATTTGAGTCTATGCTAACTACTTTAATCACTTGCGATACCAATTCATTTCATTAAAATAACACATCTTTAATTTTTTGCATGCACACAATTACAATTTTATTCTTTAAATTTTAATCTTTAATAATTTTCTTATTTAAACACGTAGTTATAGAAAGTGTTCACGGTTGGGTTTCTGGCATCGAATGAACAGCAGAGTTTAATCCCAGTATAAATAAATTTTTAGCCACCAATATTCCTACCACCCTACACCTCCCCCACCCCCCACCTCTGCTCCAACCCTTGTCTGTCTTCAAGAAGAGAGGCATTCTACTTCTCTCTCTCAGTATCTTCATGGTAGTTGCCAGGTAGGTTATTGCTCTAACCTAACTCAGTATTGTTTGTGGTAAGATTCATTTCATGGGCTGGTCCTTCTGGACTTCTTTTCTGTCTCTGGATATAATTATTCATAATGCCTTTTATTTGTGTTATATCTCACAGATGAACGAGACTATTGTATTTGTATCTCTTACTTTCTGACTCATTGCACTCAGCAGAATTTAAGTCTCCATGTTCATCCATTTATAGGAAAATTCATGACATCTATTTCTTAACAGCTTCATAGTATTCCACTGCATAGATGTTCCATCATTTCTTGGAATCACTTGCCACTCTTCTATTGTTAGGCACCTGTATTGTTTCCAGATCCTGGTTATTGTAAATATTGTTGCAATGGACATCGGAGTGCATTTTTTATTGTGTTTTTTTGTTGTTGTTGTTGTTGGTCTAGGGTATATCCTAGGAATTCAATTTCTGGATTATATGGGAGTACAATTTTCACAGTTTGTTGAAGATTATCGATATTGTTTTACCAGAAATATTGGACTACACAGCTTTCTAACCAGCAGGGAATGAGAGTTAATTTCTTTCTGCATCCATGCCGACCCTGGTTCTTATTCTTTGTGATGTTTACCAGTCTTTTCAGTGAGAGATGATACCTCATTGTTCTTCTCATTTACATTTCCCTAATGATTAGTGATATGAAGCATTTTTTCTTTTTTTTTGTCCCCAGATTCACAATACACCCGGCAAGGGTCTGGGTTGAGGTGTATATGGGGTGCATTTACTGTACCTCCTCTTTCTATACAGTCAGTGTAAAGAACACAGCCTGTGATAAGAATTGGGAGGCCTTATTTATTATTTTTCCTTTTCTTTTTTTGATTTTTTTTCTTTAACTTCTTTTTTAAACACCCCCTTCACTAATGCAACTTTCCCACCAACAGTGCCTCAAAACTCCCTCCCTCCCAACCCACCCCCACCTGTACTCCATACAGGCTTTTCAGTTCCCTCATTCTGAGGAATGTTACAAAAATGACTTATATTTTCATTAAAACCCATAGATGAGTGAGATTATTCTGCGTCTATCTCTCTCCCTCTGACTTATTTCACTCAGCATAATAGA
>PVKC010006532.1:0-30165 GCA_004027635.1 Crocidura indochinensis
AATTCTCTTCGAATGGTAGCTGTTCTTGTTAAGAAAATTACATTGCCCTTAGAGCTCACGGCTTCCATTACAAATTCCAATGGTTTCCAGAAGCTATTTAGATTTTTAATAAAAAAAATTCTGATTGTATGTTTATAATCTGCCATGATTAAAAGCATATACATCCATAATTCGACAGCCCAACAAAGTTATATCCCTAAAGCCATAAGCAAGTTTTTCCTTCTATATTACTTTTTTATGCTGCCCTATTTATGGGAGACACCAGATGTTTGAAGAGTGGAGGGGTCAATTAAACTACTGTTCAATGGCAGACATAGTAAATTACTTATCCTCTTCAAATGAATTCTTAACATTTACAAGAATTTTGCATAGTTGGTGCTTGCCGAAAAGACAAAAAATGCTTGAGATACTAGAGTTTTGACTTATGAATGTATGAGATTAATTTAAAAATAATGCCTATTTCACACTTGAAAATGTTAACTTGTTTTGGTTTCAGGTTTATCATTCATTTTTAAAAGATCTTCCTATCCATATAAATTTCCATCTGTCTTTAATTTAATTAAAAGCAATTAACATTTACTAAGAACCTACTATACACCAAGCCCTGAGAGAAAAAAATTTAAAAGTTATATACCTCTTGCACCATAAAAATATAAAAGCTATTGACAAACACTGATAAATTAGAATGTAATTAGCATTAGAGTAGAGAATCATTGCATATTTGTTTTCAATCTTCAAAAGGTCAAAACTATGAGTATTATTGCAAAATACTCTTAGGATTATTACAAAAGTAAAATAAAGTCGATGGATTTGAAATCTATAGACAACAAGATGGAAGTAATCAATAAGGGATTTTTTAGAAGGAAGGAGAAACCATTTTTTTTTTGAGTTTCTAATCCTAGTTTATCTATAGTGACACTCTTCAAAAATAAGAGATTCCAGTTTTCAGAGATAACTCTGCAACTGTCTCAAGAAGAAAACAAGGTACTGGTTCCTTCTGTTGGGAATCCAGACAAAATGCCTGGCCTGAAAATAGAGTTTATGTTTCATCTGAGTTAAAGTCAGTAATTGAAGACATTTCATTTACAATGGGGATTTGGGGTAGACAACAAAGAGGGAGAAGAGAAGGGTGACCAGTATAAATTTTAGTAATAATAATCCATTTTGCCCACAGAGTTCACATCTTTCCAATCTTCTTTCCAAGACTTTACTGTTAAGTTCAGGGCAGAGCAGCTTTAATTCAAAGGGAGAATTGAGTTTGCTAGGCAAACAGGTAGACAACACCAACTTCATATTTTTTTCCAAGACATTTCATGGGTATAAACTTTAATGGTTTCTCCTTCCTTCTAAAAAATCCCTTATTGATTACTTCCATCTTGTTTGATATTCCTTCTAGGATCAGGAATTCTGTTAGAGTGTCTGAGGGTTTACAATTTTCCTCTCCATTAGGTATTATTACCATAAGTCCAATAACTGTACTACTTATTCAGTGTCCTTGAAATTTCTCCAGATGCTCAAAAAATATTCTAACATAAATAAGAACATGAAATTTGGTAAACATGTTATTTTATTACTACAGTATGGATACTCAGGTCATCAGAATATAAAGATTTTAGTACTTTTTATTTATTTTTATTTTGGAAGGGGACACATATGATGATGCTCAGGGGTTACTCCTGGCTCTGTGCTCAGAAATCGCTCCTGACCGGAGGACCATATGGAACTCCAGGGATCAAACCCAGGTCCATCCTGGGTCAAAAGAGCAAGGCAAACACCCTATCGATAAACCCTTTACTAAAAGGCATTCAGACAAAATATGAAGAACCAGAACCCTCCACTCAAACTCTATTTTTCTTGTCATGTGTTTCCATTAAGGATAACATTTTGATCAATATTTCCTAGGACCTTCCGAGAGAGTCTACTGCTGTTGATTTCAGGGGCTCAATTTATGAACTAAGAAACCTCTGGTGACAGCTAAGAAAGATCAGAAAGTCAGAATCCAGGAGTTTAGCAAGGATAGTAAAAAGAAAAAAGATGGCGTACTCCAAGCACTCTGTCAACTTATCAGCATCCAAGAAGAAAAGGCAATTTGAAGGCATCTGCTTATGGCCACTGAAGTCAGCGTTAATTGTTTTGTAGGACTGGCCCTAAGTGACTTCCTCTGACAACTTCCCCTTATCTGTCAGTTTCTATGTGTTCAAAATAAGAATTGTGCATTTGACTTCTCTAGTCAGAGTTACCAAAGATCTTCTTTTAAAAGCCTATCAATGCAGTTTTAGAATACACAGAAACATATTTTCTAAGAAAAAAAATTAAAGAGCTTCTTCTCTTTATTTTTTTAACACAGAATCAGCCTTGATACCGTAAGTACACTGAGCATGTTGGAAAGAATGGTATCCAAAGAAGCAGTTCATAGTTATTCCTGGGGAAAGATACATATTTTACAGTTCAGCTATTCTCACATACATGAAAGTATTGAGTTTAGACAACAGTTTAGTTCTACGCAGAAATGATAAACACACCAGTTATATCCTAAGAACATAAGAATACAATACAAAAATTCTTTCCTCACACTTATATTTATTGCAGCTCTATTCACAATAGCCAGGCTCTGGAAACAACCAAGATGTCCTTCAACAGACGAATGGCTAAAGAAACTGTGGTACATATACACAATGGAATATTATGCAGCCGTTAGGAGAGATGAAGTCATGAAATTTTCCTATACATGGATGTACATGAATCTACCATGCTGAGTGAAATAAGTCAGAGGGAGAGAGAGAGAGATGCAGAATAGTCTCACTCATCTATGGGTTCTGAGAAAAATAAAAGTTATTTTTGCACCAATCCTCAGAGACAATGGGAGGAAGGGTGGAACTTCCAGCTCACTTTATGAAGCTCACCACAAAGAGTGATGAGTGCAGTTATAGAAACAACTACACAGAGAACTACCCTAATCATGTGAAGGAATGAGGGAACTGGAAAACCTGTCTGGAGTACAGGTGGGGGTGGGTTTGGAGGGAGGGAGATTTGAGACATTGGTGGTGGGAAAGTTGCACTGGTGAAGGGGGTGTTCCAAAGAATAAAAAATATTAAAAAAAAGAGAAAAAAGAAAAAAAAAGAAAAATATTTAATGTGTAAAAGTGAAAGACAACAAAAAGAACAAAAAAAAAACACCAGTTAATGTAAAAATTAACAAACAGAGGACTTGGAATGGGGGACTCTCATTAGTGTCAGTTCAATCTGACATGGTATCATTAAGAATCCCTAATTTGCAAACTGGGAATAAAATGGTTTTGCATTAAGGACTTCTGACATAAGGGAACCCTATCTTTATTCATCTCACAATCTATCAGCAGGAAGCGAATTTCTGTATTTGTGCAACAAATACAGCCACAAACAAACTGTTCACTTCCCCCAAGTACTAACCTCTAACAGTAATTGCCCCCATAAATGCAGGCCAATTGTTCCCCATGACCTTAACCTAGTTTTACCTTTTGTTCTGTCTCTTGCTTTGCTATTCAAACACTAGTGCCCTTTACCCATTGTATCCATTGTCTGACTAGGATATGATTTTGTCTTTTTTTTTTTTTATAAATTTATGCCTGACTTTTCTTTGGGCCCACTATTCTTTGAGAACCTCATCCACTCACAGTCACTGGTGTCTATAAAAGAAAGATCCCCAAATTCTTCCTCTGTGAGTGACATTCATCTGGGTCTCAGAAACTCCCTAAAATCGTTTCATTTTAGAATAAGGTAAGGCTCAATAAAAGCATGCATATTCTGAGACCAGAACGATAGCACAGTGGATAGGTCATTTGCTTTGCATGCGGCCAAACCGGGTTCGATCCCCGTCATCTCATATGGTCCCCCTGCCTAGAAGTAATTTCTGGGTGCAGAGCCAAGAGATGACCCCTAAGCAATTGCCATGGGTGGTCCAAAAACAAATAAACAAAACCAAAAAAGAGTAGCTTGCATATCCTTTTGGTCACAGGAAAACATTACTGTCCATGAATTGCTTCAGCCAAATTAATAATATTGTCATCTCTAGACACAAAACTTAAATGAATGTTTTCCCTCTGCCTTTGTTTCTTCCTGTGTCTCTGACTCTGTCTTCTGTCTTTCCCTTTGTTTCTCTCTCTCTCCCACCTTTACCAAAGCAATTGATAAAAATGAGAGCAAAGCAACCCTTGTTAGAGACCTGAGATAATTGGCATCCCAGAGCTGTTTTTTGCCCATATTTCTGTTTTGCCTGAAGCTAACTCCAACTGTGAGTATGGCCCCCTGAGCTTGCTAAAGAAACCCAATCCTTTCTGATTAAAATCAAACGAGAAACAACATTTCAAATGTGAGATTTTAGCAACCACTGGGTAACAAATATGCCCTTTCAGAGAAGGAAAACATCCAAATCCCAGACAAATTTTCTCTCTGACTCCGTATCTGTAAGATAAAAATGATGCGGTGCCTTCTACTCCTCTGCCCTGTGGCTCTGCCCAGGGAACTTTGACTGGAGCTGTTTACACACAGGTACCCACCAGAAAGAGAACTTCACTTCTTTTTCAGAAGGAAACTTCTGCAGATCTCTGATCAGCAGGACGACTCTTGCCTGACAAGTGTAGGTATGTACTCAAAGAAGACAAAGAGGGAAATAAACACTGTTCTTATATTGGAATCTTCCAGTTAGGGGGTAACATCCAGGTGAGGGTAGGGTGGAAGATGTCAACTCAGAAAAAAAGTTATCTGACATCTTTTAAAAGGATGTACTACTGAGCATTCAGACAAAAATATAAATGGTGAGCTAGGAGATCTGATATGAGAAGAAAAAGGACAGGATCCCCGAGAGTGTAGAAGGTCAGGAATCAGGAGCCCAAACGCAACATTATTTCATAAAGCAAGCATGCACTCTGGAAAATGGGCAAATGCACAGGCTACAGAATCCATTCCATCAGTTGTGTTCTTGTTTTAGATTCGAATCTGTAGGCATTTATTTTATGCCTCCAAACATAGGCAGGGCCAGCCCATCAGCATCTTAATGGTTCCTACACTCTGAAAGTGGTATAAACCATGCTAAATTTTTTACCGTTTAGGAAAAGTAGAAGGCACTTCTGTTGGAGAAACTCATAATGGGGCAGAGACTAAAGCAGTAGCAAAAGAGGATTATAAAAATACAGCTCTGGGGCTGAAGAGATTGTATGGCAAGGGATAGCAGGAGGAAGGTATTTGTCTTGAATAAGGCTGACCTGTCACTCTATTTGTCCCTTGAGCACTGTCAGAGATGAGTCCTGAACACAGTCTTGAGTAAACACTGAGCACCACTGGGTGAGGCACCCTAAAAATAAAATAAAATAAAATAAAATGAAAGTCAGTTGTAAATGCTCACACCTAATAACTGATAGGCTGTAATGAACACCCTTTTCGATATTATCAAAATAGTGTTTAAGAACTAGGAGTCTGGGGCCAGAGAGATAGCGCAGTGGTAGGAAGTTTGCCTTGCAGGCAGCCGAACTACATCCCATATGGTCCCCCAAAACTGCCAGAAGCGATTTCTGAGTGCAGTCAGGAGTAACTCTTGGGTGCCCCTGGGTGTGATACAAAAACAAACAAACAAAAAATTGGTAGTGTTTAAGGAACTTCATTTACAATAATGTCCAGGTCATGAAAAGACAATGGAACTAATTTCTTTCTACTCCACTTTGTCACCCCTGTTTCTCCCCAGAAAGATTCCAGGCAAGTTTCAACTAGTTGAATCAAAGAGAGGTGCTAATAAAATACAGGGAGGAGTGTCTCTCTTCAGGGGCCTAGACAATTCTTTGGTGAATGATGACCTGATTTTGCTCAATGTCAGGCAGAATCTGCCTCTGGGAGCTATTCAGCGCCTTCTATCTGAGAGTCACTTCACAATAAACTTGAGATCCTTCAGTACAAGGATTCCCTACTACTGGGTTTCGTTACATGAAAGGAATGTAAGAGCCAGACCCAAATGCTGTCATTCTGACTGCAGAATTGAATTATTCCAGTTCCACCCACAAAAGCAAATGCATACTCTGTCTTCTGCACATCAAATTCATATAGAGTAGTGAGGTCTCACTTTCAGCCAATGTATTATGTGAATCCAGGTATTATGTGGATATTTCAGGGTGTAGGTTGCTTAGGATCACAGTAGTTGATGGGATTTCTGAAACCCAAATGCCAGGATACCAGCCTAGGTACCAAGTCCCACTACAACACTTACGATTTGCTTTCTATTCTGTTTCCTCATCTGTAAAGGAGACCATAATAACAATTACTGATGAGGGGTGACAGGAGTGCTACATAATTTGGTTCATGAGAAGGTGTCTAGCAGAATGCAAGTGAATGATGAGTCCTTTATTTGCTAAGATTCATTAATCTTGTGATATGGTCATTTCCAATCCTAACCTCAGGTTGTATCTGAAATTTTAGTGATTTAAGAATGTCACCTACATAATATATTCAAAGGCAAGTAGAGATGCAAACTCAAGTTTTTCAGACTCGAATGCCTGCTACACAGGTTATTTTTCATTTTCTTATGTTAGAGATGACCAAAAGACATTGCATAGTATCAAAAGCTCAAGTCGAAAATAAGCAAGATTCAACATGTTTTTGCCTTTTTCTTTTATTCTTTTACAGACGAACAGGTTATTTTTTTCCTTTCTTTTCATCAACTCTCTTTCAGTCTCATGTCTCTTTTATCTTTCTTCCTCATCTTTTTTCTCTAGAATGATGAAATGATCTGCCATAACACAAAATGCAAATTAGGTGCTATTGCCATAACTTGTTCCAGTTCATTTAACTCACCATGAGCATTCATTACAGTTAATTATCCTAACAGATTTTTATTATTCATAATTATTTTCTCACATTGTAATGATCATAAATTTGAAAAATTCTGGCCATCATGAGTCACCATACATGCTTGTTAGAGACTTTTCTTCCCATTTTCTCTTTGCAGAACACTTAGATGTTCATTATCATCGATGTATTTGTAGGTTGTTATTATTCATATCCAATAAAACCCTTTTGGGGTATGCAGAGTGACTTCAGAAATGCAGTAATTCTCAGACCTAATGACAAACCGATGCTCTGCTTAATTTTAGAAAATCAAATTAACGACCCCTGATTAAATGTAGAGCAAATTTCACTGTGCTAACTGTGTCAGATTCATGACTCCAGGCAGAGAGAACGATGCTTGTTTTAACCCATCACTGTGCAGAAAATAAGTTTAATTTGTTTAAGATGATCCTGTACAACTGGTACATGAAGCAAATGCAAGCACTCTTTGGGAATGAGAAAATATAGAGAAAAATAATAATAGTAATAATAATCATAATAACAACAACACACCATGTCAGGGACGTGCATTTATACCAACAGAGATTAGAATCAGAATGTTAGTAAAAATGTCAAAAAGTATGAAACAATTCCTTCCATTGTTCACAAATTATTTTAGTTTTTGTTAATTGCCTCAGTCCATTTCTAGCTCACAGGAATTTCAACTCTTATTAATAAAAGGCAGAGATACTTGAAGGACACCCATGACTGTTTAAGTTGGTGCCAACAATGGAGCCTTATTTAGTGCAGGACAGTCAGTGACTAGTGACTCTACCCTTTCATTCCCTGACATTCACTCACTGCTTCTACTTGCAAGGCTCCATTCCATTCCTCTGCCATGTCTGCCATCCTGAGCTTTGACAGCACTGAGTGTCCTGAATATAAAGCCATCCTCCCTTTTACTTCACTTTCTCATCCCTTTCCAGGTGCTCCAGTATTAAAAGTACAAATCCCTGTGTTTAACCTAGCCAAACTTACCTCTACTTCTCGAAGGAAGATATACAGGTGCATAAAAAAATGCTCATCACATTGGTTTTTCAAAAATACAAATTCAAAACACCATGAGCTGTCACCTTTACCTGTAAGAATCATCTATATTTAAAATGGAAATAAGGCAGAAATAATAGATCTTGGTGAGACTGTAGAGAAGAAGAAAACTCTATATACTTTTGGTGAGAATGGAAACTTACGTGAATACATGGTGAGCAGTTCCTCAAAATAGTAAAATAGATCAGCAATATGACCAAACTATTTTACTTTTAGGTATCTGAAGAAAACCAAAACATTAATTTCAAAAGATATAACATTCCTATGTTCACTGTACTGTGACTTTTTGTATCAAGATCCAGAAACTCTATGTACTCAATGATATAAAAATGAAAGAATGATGTGGTACATATGCATAGTGGAATACTCCTCAGCTATATGAAAATATTAAAAATAGTCAGAGAGATAGTACAGCAGACAAAACACTTGCCCAGCATGCAGCTGATCTGCGTTCTATTACAGACACTATACATACTACATAGAGAAGTTCCCAGATTGAATTCAAAGCACAGAGCCAGGAGTAAGCCCTGACTATTGTCAGATGTGGCTTAAAACAAAGATATCATTGCTTTTAAGATTTACCTATAAATTAATCTCATATTCTGAAATAAAAATAAAATTGTTCAGCAGATACCTATGCTCGTTCACTATTACACAACAATTTTAACAATAGCTAAAAATGAAATTGTAGATTGTCTTTATATCCCTTCGGGGGGGGGCAACTCAATTTACTATAAATAGATAGCAAGCATAAAAACACAGAAAAGTAACCACTATCATTACTTTATAACTAGATACTATTGATTGCCAAAGGTTGCTGAACTTGCACTCCCACTGTTGAAAGGGAGAGATAGCCTATGATAGAATGTTAGAACTCTTAACATGTGAGCAGGAAGACAGAAAATTAGAAAGGCTCATAATGACGTTCTTTATTGTCACATGAAAATGATTGTAGAAAATTGAAAATCATCTAATTTTCTAAAAATAAATTTCTGGCTGGTATTGGCCATGCACAGTTGTGGTTATAACCCTTATTCCTGGCTTTGAGTTCAGGCGTCACTATTTGCAGTTTTGTTTAAGTCACAAGGCTAAACACCTTCAAGACCAGACATTAAATCTTCCATATCCTGCACTATCAGTAGGCATTGCCATATATTTAAGATGTTTTATTCCCTTGTCATCAAAGGGGCTTTGACTACCATAACTATAGAACAACTTTTAGTCTATTTAAAATCACTGTTTGCACAGCTTAGACATTTTCAGTTTTAGTGACCTGAAGATTAACACTGGCAATTTCAAAACAGGTTAAATGAACTGGACCCTAGAATTTTTCTATTTACTCAATAAAGCTAAGACATGAAATCCACATTTCTGGCAGCGGAAGGTATTAAAAAGGAATGAAAACTATAACTGCAACCAAACTCCATGCCTTTTTTAATTTCTAATTCAGCATGAAGTGTTTTTCCATCCTTGACTATGATGCCATTTCTTTCAACCTCTCTCATTGCGGTAGAAATGATGTGGCCAATCTTTGTCTCCATTTGCAGAAATAGAACCCGGAACGGTTTCTTCCAGGGTTGCCAAAGGTTTATGTTGCTTAGTAAATTCAACAACAAAATTTCAACAGATAAACGTCTTCTGATTTCCACTGGATTAGCACTTTTGCTAAGCTTTACAAAGCTCTCCATGGCAACAGATCATGTTGGGAACAGATCTCATTCATCCGCTCCCTTTTCACTTGTTATCGGTGACATTTTGAACAAGTTGATTGACAAGTTGGTTGGTTGGCTATTGATTGACATCTTCAACCAAGATTTTTATATGTATAAGTCAATGGACTTAACAACAGGAATGCTATATTTTGTGACTTGGGTTTTACCCAACTCTGTCCCACAGTCATGATTCTTCTCTTTGTTTAAAGGGCCTACATCTTAAAGCATAAAGCTTGGGCATCTGCATCGGATTCCCATCTTTGGCAAAAGTCTGAGTTCTAAAGGAAGAGTTTAATCCCTGGATATTGACCTGATCAAATAAAGGATTGTGGGAAATGGAAATACGTTTTGTGGGTAGAGGTGAGGCCATTAGCAGGAGTAAGAGCTTAAGTAGAGTTTCCCCTGACTGTGTCTGCATCATGTCAGGATCCTCCAGTTGGATCTTGCCCAAGCTCAGCTTACATTTGGTTTAATTCAGGGCACAGATGTCAGCATTCTCAGAGAGAACAGGGACTGGGCTTTTTACTGTACCTGCTGGGGAGAATAGTCAAAGACAGAATCAACCTCTCTGAAGGGAATCTTTATCCTTGGTGATGACAGAAAACACTCATCCTTTTTCCCTCTTCTCTACACCCAGGGGGCAACCAGGCAAACTGAGTGGAATCACTAGTTGCCCAAATGCAAAAAATAGCAAAAACAATTTAGGCCTTCAAATTCATGAATAATGATGTTTGACCAAAGACAAGAGCCCAATTAGTCCCATCATTTCCTTTCCATGCCCTGAAGCCATGACTTTGAGCTCAGCCCAAGCCCAAACCCCAGTCAAACATCACAGAAAACTCCATTTCCCTAAATTTCAAATCTTTGTCAGCTCTCTATCTGTGTCAACAAGGCATTCCAGGGTCACAAATTGCCAGTCAACCTCACAAACAGTAATTGGCCAAATTGATGTTCAACGGAATTGACTAGCTGTTTGGTAGTTGTTTCTTTTGCTTTTTCTTCTCTGACTTGACAGGTCAAGTCAGTCAGAAAAAGCTGACAGCCACGGGAAACACAGTGTAAATTGTTCCTCTGTGCTCTTTGCAAGGTGAAAAGCATACAAGTCAGCCAAGCTCAAGGCCCCTTTAGCTGCTTTGTTGAAATCAGGCAAAAGAAATCTGTTTTATTTACAAAGAACTACTTAGCATTTACTGTGCCTTGGGCATCTTCTGAAGTATATTACTAGTTGAATCCTATTAGCCACCCTGGAGAGAGATGAAGAAACTGATACAGAGAGTTAAAGTCTCTCTAAAAATGCTGAGGGTCTGAGGGGGCTGAAAGCAAAAGCAAAAGTGACTCCAGGTCATTCTGCCTTTTCACCACTGATCATCTTCCCAGTCCCAGAGTCACTATGGTCAATTATTACACATGTAGTAGCTTCCTGCTGGCCCTTCAGACCTTCTGATATCTAAAAACACTAGACAATACTCCAAGTTACAGTATCAGTAGAGGGCAAGGCATTGAGAGGAGCTTGCAAGGAAGTCTGGTAAAATAATACTTATCATCTTAAAAGACAGACAAGGTCATTATTTAGAGGATGTACCACATTATTCTGATTTCCCAGCAGGCCTGGTTAGATCAACTAATGAAAGATGGATGTAACATTTGATCTGTTCTTCTGTTTGCTTCATTTTTCTCTTTATTCAGAATGATAGCATGACAAAAGGGTGTCAGAGCAGGGACACTTGCATGTGAGTGATCCATGATGCGTTTGGAGAAGATGCTCAAACCCAAACCCCAATGGGTCTAAGTTATGGTGGTAAAATTTTTACTAAGAGTGAAACAGTTTAGACATAGCAAAGTAACTTTATTGAAATAGAGTCCACTGATCAAACTGACACAGTGGAGGCCTTCAAAGAGAAAGGTCCCTCTAGCATTCTTAGGCGATACTTTTATATTAAAGTAGTTTATTTATTGGTTGATTAATTGATTGGTTTTTGGACCACACCAAGCAATGCTCAGAGGTGATTCTTGGCTCTGCAAGCTTGGTGGACCATATAGTATGCCAGGAATTGAACCGGACTGTCCTGGATCTGCTGCTTGCAAGGCAAATACCTTACCTCTGTACTATCTCTCCAGCCCCAGGAGATACTTTTTATCTGGACTTCAAGATGGAGACCCTTGCATTTCACCCCTCACTTAATCAGAGAATGAGCAGTAGAATTTTACCTAATGTCGGGAAGAAAGCAAATTACATATTAAATACACTCCAATGTCATTTAAAAAAAGCTAAGACATGCATATGGTAATGTGGATTAATTATGAAAAATGTTCTACATCCATCATATAAAAATAATAAAATAATTGCAGTCTATTCTGGGAATCAATTGATGTGGTCAATACTATGAAGTTAAGTGGCAACAGCATAGAATGAATGTTGTGCTGGGCCAAACTGATAAGACAGGGGTGCCAAGGGATATTCTAGGAAGTTGGAGAGTAGAATGGAGCAATGGTGGGGTCTCTAGGGACCCCTGGACATAGCTAATTATGGGAGGATCTCATCCTGTCAGTCTTAGAAATGGGCAACCAAACAAGGCTTCTGTTCATCCTTTGATGAACACATAGATTGCTCTGCCTCCTGTGAATAATGTTTCACTGAATACTTAAGTTTAGACAGCTCTTCAAGATACTGACTTTCTTTCCTGCAGTTATATAAAAAGCAGTAGAATTGCTGCATCATAAGGCACTTCTATTTTTTAAGTTTTTGAGCAGCATTGTTACTATTTTTGTCATTGTGACTGTAAAATTGACATTCCCACCTATAGTGCAGGCTGGTTGCCTTTCTCATATTGCATCCTCTCCAAAATTTGTTTTCTCTTGTTTTATGAATAGTAGCTTTAATAACACATGAGATTTGTTAATAATGTCTTTAATTAAGCACCATCGTATAAACATGTTTGTAATTGGGTTTCAACCATAAAATGCACACACACCCCTCACCAGTGCAATTTTCCCACCACCAATGAGATTTTGACTGCATTTCTTTTGAAGATTAGTGATGTTGAATGTCTTTCTATATGTCTTCTTTTGGATTTTAGTTTCTGATATATACGTACATGGACATACATATGCCAGATGAAAATATCCAGTCATACAAAAGGAAAATTCTACTATTCATGACCACATTATCTAGAGAAAATTATAAGTGAAAAATTATAAAATGATAATATGTTATGGTATTATTTATATGTAAAATCTGTAAATTCATAAACATGAACTTTTTGAACATTTGTTCAGTTACAAGGACAGAAAACCTGAAGATTTCAGGTATAACAGGTGACTTATTATTAATGCAATGTCATATACATGAAGATTGATGAAGATATTTGTACAAATCACCAAGTCTAATGTCTTTACAAAATAAAAATGATAATATACTCATCAAAATGTGAGTATATCATATAGCTCATATATGAGCCACTTATATGAGAATTTTAAAGACTTCATTCATCCATTTATTCGCTATAAATCAAATACTTGAGCCATAAGTTGTCATCCTGTTGGAAATGGATTCTTTTACTCATTGAACTTATATGCTACATGGAGGCAGTAAAGGTAATAAAGGAAGCTTGTTAATCTATGATGAGTTTCATAGTGGAGGTTGTTATCAGAATAATTGATATCTTATAGATAAAAAAGATCAGAGAAAGTCTCTAAAATGAAGGATATATGCAATTATGAGTCATAGGGGAGCAATAAGAGATATAGTATAAAATGAATAAAATAAAATAATGACTTCTGTCAACACAGGAAGGCAATATAGCAAAGGGGAAGCATGAATGAATTTTCTTCAATGAACTAAAATAATGAATGCTATAGTAAATTAAAACTAAAAGGTAACTAGGGAAGGCCAACCCATAAAAAGTTCATTTCTTTTTTTTTTTTTTTTTGGTTTTTGGGTCACACCCGGCAGTGCTCAGGGGTGACTCCTGGCTCCATGCTCAGAAATTGCTCCTGGCAGGCTCGGGGGACCATATGGGGCACCGGGATTCGAACCAATGACCTTTTGCATGAAAGGCAAACGCCTTACCTCCATGCTATCTCCCGGGCCCACCAAAAAGTTCTTGTATTGGAATGATATGGATAGAGTTCTATAAGTATGAGCTTGAGGTGGACTAGGAGGAGAGGTAAGTTAATAAATACAGATAACACACAAAATTGCCATAAGTGAGCATGAAATGACTTTAGTAAAAAAATACATATGAAGTCAATAAGTTATTTTCTTATTTTTTCTTTCCTTAAGAAAGTGACTGTTATACTGTTCTTACATAATGATTTTCGTTACCTAACAGAAAGGAAACATGAATCACAGGAATAAGAAGAGAGGATAGGGGATGGTATTCAGGGCATAAAGGGTGGGTTTGGCCTTAAAGAAAGTGGAAAATAATTCATCTAAATCTACACAGCATGGCCAACAGAGAGGAATGGGATCATATCACATATCAAAAGAGGCTGAGAGATTTTATTCTTCCTTTTAGATTGCTGTTTGATATATTCATAAAGCAAAGAACAAAGTTAATAGCAAAGGTGGGAGTAAGTATAGAAGGTTTCAGGAAAAAGAGAAGAGACATAAGACAATTAAAGATTGACTGGGTCATTGAATGTTAGCTTTGTGAGCCAAATTTTGTTTGTTTTGTAAAAACGCATGTTGGAAGACAGACATGCCCATTAATTTATGTCATTTTGAGTCTATCTCCTTGCTATAATGTCTAAATTATGACAGAAACTGAAAGTCTTAAATACTTTCTCTCTGACTCTTTAGAGAAACCGTTGTTAACCCTTGACTAGAAAATTGATTTGGATTTTGTGTATTGAGAGTCACAAGTAAATTCTCATTAAATTGGGAAGACCTTATTAAGACATGAATGTGGTTATGTATTCATTGGAATTTAGGATAAGAAAGAGCATGTTCTCTAGGATACATGTATTTAAAAAGTCAGGGTTTATAATATTCAGGGTAGGCATTCAGCCACAGAAATATAATAAAAGAAATAAAAGTTAGGAATGTCGTAAGGGAGATACAGCTATGAGTAATGGGTCTTGGAATAAAGGCTAACTGAGGTAATGAAGGGAAAAGTGACAGGAAAATGAAGTTTCCATGAATTCTATGTCATAATGAACTTAGGAAAATGTTACACAGAGAGAACACCCAAAAAAGGCACTAGAAGAAATGAGTTGTTTGAAATTAAACTAAGAAGAGTCACTAGTTTTTGCTAATATAAAGACAGGTGAATTAGTATGGTCAGGTGAATGTAAAAGAAGCAAAGTTAATATACATTCTTCCAAAAAAATGTTCTATACAAATATAAGAGGTTGTTTCAATTTTCTAGAAAAACCTGGACTTTGCACATAGTATAAAATTTTCATTTTGGAAGCACACTTAGAAAGTGTGAGCAGCATGGAACTTTCCCCGTTTGTCTAGATTCCAAAAGATTAGTCAAATTACATTAGAAAGAGGAAAATCAAAAACAGGTAGGAGGAAGTACATGAGTTCCCAATGTATGCTATATTAATAACTCTCTCGAGCACTCCAGGGAAATGCTTCAACTGAAAGACACTGCCCAGGATTACTGTCCCCAGAATGCCTTAGATGACAGATAAAAAGCAGGACCTGCAGGTTTTATTAAGTCTCTCCACTGTTGATGAAATTTAGCACAGGCTGAGTTATGTGAGGTTTTTCGGCTCTTTCCAAACTAAACACAGTTTGTCAGTTTTTCAACATCATAAAGAATGACCCATCTTCCTACCCTTACCTCTGACCTCATTCACATAGCTTTTTCTTTTTCTTTTTTCATCATTGTGTTTCTAACACCAAACACTTTCAATGTGGATATTGCTGGATTAGCTGACTTTGTCCATGCTTGCCATCCTTCCCAACCCACCTTCTAAGTTATGGATGCATTCCAAACTGATTAAGTGGGTCATAGCCTCTTTGGAGAGGCCACAGCCAGCTGGTTCTAGTCAATTGTATTCCCTCCAATTGGCAAATGATAACTGGAGGGTTTCCCCCCGTAGGAGGTTCACTCCACAGTCAGTGATTGATGATTTGATATTATGTCTTTCAGACCAGAGTAACATCTCACCCCCAACCAGAGTCTATGAATATAACTTGATATTAGTCCATCTGCTCACCACAAAATATTGTTTATAAGTCTACTCATAAATTCAGTTATAGATTTTTAAATTATACATCTACCCTTTACTCTTCAACAATTATGGAATATATTTAGCAATGTATGCCAATATAGAATGTATGTTTCATATATATAAAACAATATAGCCAATATACTGGTTGTGAGTAAATAGAACTGAAAGGGGAAATCCCTCTCTTAATCCAAGAATATAGCATTCCTAGGCAGACAGAAATAGCCATTAAAAAAGGAATATCAGTAAAAGGGGAATATCAGTTCAACCTAAGAAAAGTTTCTCAACCTCAATACTATATTATATTTTGAGCTTGATCATTCTTTGTAATGGGCTTGTTCAATGTTATTTAGCATCATCCCTATCCTCTACTCTTAGATATTGGTGCTAACCAAAAACTACAATTGTGACAACCAAAGTATTTTGGGTTGTTCTTATAGAGATAAACCAAGTCATCGTTTTGTGAGGATTATTGAGAAATGTACCTCACAGAAGACTATGTAGAGGGATCTAGAGGATAATAAGTCAGTTTATTAAGAGTAAGTTTTTGTTTCCTCAATAAACATAATCAAAGCATGTTTTTTATTTATTTGGTTGGTTGGTTGGTTGGGTTTTGGATCAGATCCTGTGACGCACAAAAGTTACTCCTGGCTATGCACTCAGAAATCACTCCTGGCTTGGGACGCCAGGAAATTGAATCACTGTCCTGGGTCAGCATATGCAAGGCAAACATCCCACTGCTTGCACCACTACTCCAGTCCATGTTTTTCCCCTTTATTTAATGAAATAGGCTTACTCTTCAAGCCTGTATTTACCTTTGAACATGTACCTTGCTTGTTTGACTCTCTTTCAAACATGTATTTGGTTTTTTTCTCTCCTCCCACATTATTCTTTTTCAAAAGTTTTTTTCAATAAAAAGTATCTTGCTTCACAAAAAACAAATCCAAAAATAAATAACAAAAACAAATCCAAAAATAAATAACACATGAACAAATACCATATTCAGGGAGTGATTAATGATTAAATATGGTTTTAACATAAACTAGAGAGCCAGTGTGGGGTGGTAGTACATTTATCAAAACATTTATTTGGGAATACATTGGTAGTATTTTCATATTTTCATGCAAAATATTTTATAATACATTTATCTGAAACTGACAATATTGTACAAGGGTTTACTTTGTACTTACATTGTACTACCTTGTACTTCACTGACTCTCATTCAATATCAGCACCAAAATAAAAGTCACCGTTAGTAATGTCAGGAGTGATCCCTGAATATAATTGGGCATGGCTCCCAACTCATAAATAAATAAGCATTTTAAAAACTCAGATATATGATTTGAGTATTATTGAATCCTGATAGAAACTCAGAAAGAAGGACCAATGCATATAAATATCTAAAAGATTTTTAGCCAATTTAAAGAATTACCAAGTCTCATTATACAGTATGGCCACTCATTAGAAATATCACTGTTCATATACCGACCCAGATTCTGATAAATTTCAAGATTCTCAAATAATCATTACCTATGCTAAAATTAAAATTCACCTTTCTGGCTAAAGAAAACGTTTCAAGAGCACAGAAATGAACATCATAAATGACCAACTAAAACAAGCTTGTTCTGCACTGACAGTTAAGGAGAAGTAAATTTAGATTAAAAAAAGTACCACATGATAAATTTTGTTCAGGTATTCCCCTATAATAATAGAATGTTGATCAATAAAATCATATTTATGTAATCATGTGGAAAGATAGGGAGCAGGTGAGTGTTACCAATGATCATAAAAAATAGAAACTTACTATGGCCAAAATTTTAATCCTAAAAGAAATCTAAGTCTCTCAAAAATAAAAATAAAAATCTTTGATCTAATATATTAGAACCAATGAAAGGCAGAGGAAATTTACTGAATTTACTAAATTCTAAAATAACTAAAGAAAGAACATTCAAAAATTTTATTCTAGATTTATTAAGTCTTTAATTTCAGAATGTATTGGAAATTTAACTTAACACTGAAGAGAAAGCTGACCATAAAACTGAATATTAATGATGAGTTGACAATAATTTTCAGTGTTATGTCCTAATGTTTAATGCAAAGTATATTATGTCAAAAACTTGAAGCAAAGGTCTAATCTGAAGATACCAAGTTGTATGTCTGTGGAAGAGGGTGAAAGACTTGGGCAAAACAGTGGAGGAATTTTGGTGCTCTGGTGGAATATGGTATGGCAACACTCCAAGTATAAAATATCAGTAATAGTATCACAGTAAAATAAAGAAGCAAAATTGAAATGGTCTACAAAATAATTATTCCTCTATTTCAAAGATGAACCAAACTGACATACTAAATGGGAATGCCCATGGTCAAATAAAGAGTAAAGTTGAGAGCAATCTCCTCTAGTCACCAACTTATGACTCTATTATCCAAACAACAATAACATATTCAAGCTCTAATCATTCAATTCCAATTCTACAAGGTGAATTATCAAATGTCTGCATCATAATTTTATCTGTAGGTAAAATACACTAATATTGAATCTTCCATTCTGTTTATGACTAAAACCCAACTACAATTATGCTTAAAATATTATTTAAAAAAAGAAAAAATAATATTAAATCTTCTATATTTGGGGATTAACAGATCAAGAATGAGCAAGAAATCTTTCTGCGCTACAAATCATAATTGTGTATATTTAAGCCTAATGGTAGAATGTGCTTCTAAAAATAGTTGACTTCACACCACTTCTCCCTTACAAGCATATATAAATTTTAAAATACAATAAAAATGATAATATATTTGTGATAATTAGTGTGTTGATGAACTCTAAGATTGAAGTAACCTCACAGAGGTAAGCCCAGGCTTAGAATGAGGGGCTGAAGAGATAGTCACACCATGGATGGACAGGATGTTGGCCTTGTAAACAACTTACTTGAGTTCAATGGCAACCCTTAGCACTGTTGAAAGTAAACCTTCACTTCTGGTGCCAACCCTCCAAAAAATAAGGAATTTAAGATGGGATGTGAAACAAGAGGATGCTCCCAATAGTTCATATGCAGTGAACCATGAGTGCCATCACACAGTTTGAAACAGGGATATTGGGACCCTTGACTCCTTGGTTATAACCATCACTGAGGGGGTCACCACAAAAAGCAAGGGCTAGTTAGAATCATTAAGTTGGCCATGTGTACTGGGGGCATGTCCCCTCACTGTGACCTGATAAGTGGAGAGTTGAATATAAAGGAGGTAGCAGCAACAAAATTGCTACCCATGTACATGTTTGTGTACAGAAAGAAGGGGAAAGCCAGAGGTAATTTCTATAAATATTGAAGCAGAAAGACTGCCCATAGAAGTTCTAAGGATCTATCCCTCATTCTTCAATACTGGCTCAGACTGATTCCTTTCTTCCTTATTCCTCTATGCCCCATTCTGCTCACCTCAAAACAGAGCAGGTGACAACTGTGGTTTGGGTCTCTCTCTCTCTCTCTCTCTCTCTCTCTTCTTGCCTGCCTTATTGAATAGTCCAAAGCTCAAGTAGTGCTTTAGATACCACATTTGTGTAAAAACATGATAGTAACAACTACATAACATGGGCCACAGATAATAGGATTATGTAACAGTATTCATGCTATTGAGAGCTGTTACTCTAAACGTGCAGGGATGAACAACTGTAAGTATCACAGAAAAGCATGTTTCTATGCACTGCTGTTTTTTAAGAGTACAAACTACTGAGCTAATTTGATAGATAGGCATCTAGGGAACTGATTCTGAGAAATAATGAAAGACATACAGGGAGAGAATGCAGAGGTAAAAGACTGCCTTGCATGCTGCCAACCTAAGTTCAATCCCTAGCTCTATGTGTAGTTCCCATACCCTCAGAAGTGAAAATTGACACAGGGTAGGTACTACGCAAAGCCATATATGACCCAGAAAAAAATAGACAAAAAATTAAAGATTTTATATAAAAAAGGAGTAATGAAAGACAATCAGATGAGAAATTTGAAAGGGAAATATCCCTGATTATTTGGAATAAAATAATGCATGAGAAAAGATATCTAATGATACATTAAATATATTAAGTAAAGAAACAGTAACAATGAACATGCATTTGAGTGTTCTATATGTGCTTTATTCCAAGCTCTTAACATGAGTGATTTTCATCATTTCCAGAACTCTGTGAGATACATGTGATTATCCCTGTTGGAATGAAGATATTGAGGTCCAGAGATTATGTAATTTCTTCAAGATCTTAGGAGTCACTGTGCTGTCAGCCAGGCCTTCAGCATCCATATTCATCTCCTGTTCTCTTAACCGCCACTCTCTTCTCTGGCTCATGCATATCTTAATTAGCTCTCCTCTACTCCTGTCAGGAAAGACTCCTGCTCCTTTTGCTTTTTCCAACATCACAATACACAGTGTAGCAACACTGAATAATATTTCTGATAGCTGTCAAAGACAGTAACCAATTAAAATGGAAGAAAATGTCAGTTTTTCCTTTGCAGGGGAAACCCTTAAAATAACATTTTATCTCACCTTCTTGACTTTGAAATTAAAAAGACAGGCTACGACATCTGGGAAGAAGTCAGCCTTTGCTGAAGCATCCAAACCCCAGTCCTCAAATGCAATGTTCCCACAGACTTTTCTGCCAACCCTCCCACTCACACAACTATCAAGAGTGAGTTAGTGGACAGCTAACTGATTGAGAGTGACTGACATTCTAGACTCTCTATGTCCACAGAAGAATGAAATTCACTGCTCTCAGCTTGGTTGAGTTGAGTGAGTTTTGTGAGTCAACTCAACATCACAGACTTTGCTGTCTTGATAGCACCCAAGTCCTTCCATACAGTACAGAGACTGGTATTCTTCAGAATGATGTCCCCATCTTATTGTACTCTGCAAGTCATGAGGATAGTTCTTTCATATTAATTATTGTCTTATTTAGAGCACTTTGATTTACATTTACTCATTATTATTAAGTTTTTACACATACAATGCTTTCATAGCAATCCCACCATCAGTGTCTACCTCCCTTCACCAATGTTCCTAGAGTCCATGGCATAACTTGTCTTAATAATAAACACCATTTTCAGTTAAAATTGTTAAAGATTGGATCTTATGATTCCAGTGTTGTTGACTCCATGACTTGAATACTTAATACTGTCTTTTCTTTCTTTTTGCCATACTCAGTAATTCTCCTGACTCTGCAAAAAGAAATCATTCCTGATGGACTCAGGTCCATATGGGATGCCAGAGATCAAACCTGGTTTGGCTGCATGAAAGGGAAACACCCTAACCACTATACTACCACTCTGGCCTTATCTTCTGTCCTTTTCTAAATCCACCAGTGCACTTAAGTATTTTAGGCTCTGTTTTGTGTTATTTCACATCTTTCTTTATTCTCCTCTACTTAATTTCTTTCCTTCTCATCATGGTATTCTGGGTCCAAGAGTAATTTCGACAACCCTCACTTAAACCATTGCATTACCCCATGCTATTAGTCTAAACACCACATATAAATGACATCATCCTGTATTTATTCGTCTTTTGGTTTAACATGGTACCTTCTAGTTTCATCCATTTGCAGTGAAATGCATAATTGCGTCGTTCCTTACAGCTTTGTGGTATTCCACTGTATTTGTGCACTACATCTCCATGATACATTCATCTGTTGTTGAATATCTAGGTTGGTCCCAACTCTTAGCTATTCTACTGGATTCTGTGATAAATAGTGGTGTGCATATGTCCTTTTGTATAAAAGGAGTTTTTTTGTTTCAGAATATTCCTAGATTTTCTTTAATAAAAAGATATTTTAAGTGTAGTTATATTTTTTATTTTTGGGCCACACCCGGTGACGCTCAGGGGTTACTCCTGGCTATGCGCTCAGAAGTTGCTCCTGGTAAGGCAGGCACCTTACCAAGTGAGAAATATAGTTTTTAATGTTAAGAAAGCTTCGTTTTATTTTTCTATATTTTTAATATATAAAACCTAGAGTAACTATTTTGTGTGTCTGTATATTTCACTCTAATCACTGGAAAACACTACACATTAGTTACTTATGCATCTATCCTTATATCAATCTAGACTAGGAAAAAATTTATTGAGTATTTAGTTGTCAAGTTGATTCAATAAGGAATGGATTCCATAGCTATAAACTAAATCTGCTTTTAATACTTAGTATTTACCAAACCATATAATAAACTCCTTTACTAAATATCTTATAATAATGAGGTATGAATAAGTAATGTAGGAGCTAAATGATAGAATATGATTCTCTTGACCTGTACAATTGGAAGAAAATCACAATGTTTATATTATATCAATCTTTTCCCTACAGAAAATTATTACCACATTAAAAAAATAAAAGCAAGATAAGGGTAAAATCAGAAATAAAGTCATGCCCCAAGATTGGCAAATAACATAGTCAAGAGAACACATCTAATTAATCACAAGCTAATGTGACTGTATAACACTTTGATAAAAATCCTGACTGTACCTGCAATTCTAAATATAACACATTCCAAGATTAACACCTGCAGAAATCCACCTTTTATCTATTCTGCCTATAGTAAACAATTATGCTTCACATCCTGTTTCTTGGATAAACTTCTGCTTTCTTACCTTTAATTTGATTTGGGAAAACTTCTAGCAACTATCCAGAATACAACCTACTCTTGGGCAAAAAGTTAGATCTTGACTCAATGAGTTTTAATGTACCATTTTGCAAATCACAATTTGACCCAGGAATGGAGCAAAAAACCATGTTTTTAAGTCAATAACAGAACAGTCTCTTGGGTTATTTCATTTAAAATTATAAATATTTATATTAAAAAATTAAAAATGTTTAAAAAATAAAATTAGATGTAAAAGATTACAGAGCTCTAGAAGTCTGAACTGCACATTGTTTATTTTCATCTTCACAGTGTAGAAAAAATGAAAAATAAAGTGGCAATTACAGTATAGAATTATAGTCATGAAAGAAGGATATAAGAGGGAAGGAATCAAAGATAAACCTAATAACCTCATTTGAATCATTTGACCCAGTGAATGTAATGCCATGGACCCAAAACTTCGATTTTATATGTATATAAAGCACTTGCCTTGCACATGAGTGTTTTATATATATATATATATATATATATATATATATATATATATATATATATATTATATATATTATATATATCCCAAGGGCAGGAGATAAAGCACTTGCCTTGCACATGAGTGTTTTATATATATACATATATATAAAATATATATAATAAATATATATATATATATATATAAAACACTCATGTGCAAGGCAAGTGCTTTATCTCCTGCCCTTGGGATTCAGCCTAAGCTAGACACTCTGTATTGTCTAGTGCAGGAGACATTTCTAGACAGCAGCTGCCGTCCATCTTTCTCCATCTGGAATGAGATATTCTGTAGTTCTGATTTTTATTTTTATTTTTTGCCACATCCGGTGATGCTCAAAGGTTACTCCTGACTGCGCTCGGAATTAGCTCCTGGCTTGGGAGACCATATAGGATGCTGGGGGATCGAATCGCAATCCATTCTAGGTCAGCTGCGTGCAAGGCAAACGTCCCACCATTATGCCGCCGCTTTGGTCCCTGCGGTTCTGATTTTTTTCTACATAACCCTGGGTTCTTAGAATGAATATCTCCTTTGCTAAAAAAACTTTTTTTCCACAAGTATATCCTATCACAGTGAGTATCACATCTCCTACACTATAATTTACAAGTCTGTCTCTGAACACCTTGAGGGGGTTAAACTTGTCTTGATTCATCTCTTTATCTGAAACCTTAATTTATCTTTCAGGGCACACTTGTTGGCTGGGTTGAACAAGCAAATACATGTCAACACATTTACTTCTTACGCTGAACAAAGTCAAGAAAGATAGATTCCAATGAAATTCTTACTTTCTGAGAAGTTTCTGGGTCAGGGTTGTGTCAGTTTGTGTACTACTTCTCCTACCCTGTGATCTGCTCATACAATATGTCAACTAATATTAGGATAAAATAGATTGTTTTGCCAAAAGCTGTCAAAGCAACTAAAGTCAACATGGTTCAGGAAATTTATCAACTTGAGGAATATTGTCTTTCTCAAACACTTCAAACAAACTTACGAAGTCACCCATTTTTTAGGCTGGTCAGGTAGAGTAAGATGCAGGCAGGATAAAAAATGCATCTCTCTGAGATGTAGTCAGAGATACATAAGTTTTTCTTGACTCCTTACAATATTTACTGAGACTCTTTTTTGCCTTTGGACAAAGCAGGGTCCCTGACTTACTACAAAGGCTATGTACAATAAGGATGCAATCTACACCCAGGTATGTATGAAAATGTGAATGTTTTAAAAAATAATATTTTTATTTAAGCACCATGATTACAAACATGATTGTAGTTGGGTTTTAGTTATAAAACATGAACATCCCCCTTCACCAGTGCATGACAAAAATACCAAAACCAAACAGATATTGAACATTGAGTAGAAATAAAAAAACATGATCATATTTAAAAACCAAATCCAAAGCCAATAACAATAGAATCAAAATTCAATCTACAACAAGGTAGATATAGAAGGGACCACTTATACTAGCAGCCCAGGGGTCAGAGGAGGGGGATAGTGGATGCATGCTGGGAACAGAGGTAGAGGGAGGACAATACTGGTGGTGGGAATGCCCCTGATTCAATGTCATTATGTACTTAAAATACTACTATAAATGATTTGCAATCCAATTTGGTCAAAATAAAAATTATTTAATTAAAAATCCTGAACACTTGTATTTAATTTTAAATAATCTTCAGGGTGAGGTTCTCATTCAATCATGACAATAAAGAACTTAGAGAACTTAGTTAAGCTAAGTTTCCTCATTCTGAGGAAAACTGAGTTAGCTATTCATGAAAAACTCATAATATTTTTGTGAGGGGGTTAAGAAATATTAACATGAAATCAGTTCTTTCTAACAAATTTAAATGTGTGATACATATTGTTTTTTTTTTGTTTTGTTTTGTTTTTGTTTGTTTTGGTTTTTGGGTCACACCCGGCTGTGCTCAGGGGTTACTCCTGGCTCCATGCTCAGAAATCGCTCCTGGCAGGCACAGGGGACCATATGGGGCACCGGGATTCGAACCGATGACCTTTTGCATGAAAGGCAAACGCCTTACCTCCATGCTATCTCCCGGGCCCCTATTGTTAATATTCTATAGCATATCTCTTTAACTGAACTCTTGTTGAGAACAGAAATTTTATACCTACTAGATAAAAGTATAGATAAAAATCAGAGAGGAAATACAGGGCTCAAGGCACTTGCTTTGTATGTGCTCAACCCTGGTTCATTTTATTTTGGCTCTCTCCTGGTCTCTAGAGTACCACCCAGAGTTATTTCTGAACACAGAACCAGGAATATCTTTTGAGCATTTCAGGGTGTGCCCATCTTTTCCAAGACTTCAGTCCCTTGAAAATGACACTAATGGATTTTGCTGGTTATAGAGATAAATAATTATTATTTTGTACTATTTCACCAGAGAAAAGGTAATAGTTATCAAATAATTTATAAAATATACACAAGAGAAACTGTAACTTAACTGATTGGACATTCTACTGTCTGCTTTCCATCCTCAACTTTATACATAAAAAATAGTGTTTGTCTTCCACATTTTTTTTACAGAACAATAATTAATTTAGAGATTTCAGAAGCGATCCCAAAATATGAACAAGCCAGAGTGATAGCACAACAGGTAGGGCATTTACCTTGCACTCAGCCAACGCAGGTTTGAACTCTGGCATCTCATTATCTGGCCTCCTGATTCTGCCAGGAGGGTTTTCTGAGCACAGAGCCAAGAGTTACCCCTAAGAGCTGCCAGGTATGACCCTTCAACAAAACAAACCAAAACAATTCTCAAAAAAGATTTCCAAGGGCCAGAGAGATAGCACAGCAGTAGGGCGTTTGCCTTAGACGTTGAAGGACAGTGGTTCAAATCCCGGCATATCATATGGTCCCCTGAGCCTGCCAGGAGCGATTTCTGAGCGTAGAGGCAGGAGTAACCCCTGAGTGGGGCTGGGTGTGAGCCCTCCCCTCAAAAAAAAAATATTTTCAAGCACCTGGAAGAAGAAAGTCATGCAGCACCACAATTCTGACCCAATTAAAGAGAAGTGAGAGATTATAAACCAAATATCAAAAGTAAGAGCATTGGGCAGAAAAGTATATAGCAAAAGCATTGCTATAGTTCAAAAATTATGATTTATTTCTTATGAAACAATTCAGTGGGTTATTATTGTACTTTGACTATTGTCCTAGGAGAATGAGAAAAGTTAAAAAAATTAAAAAAATTACAACATTGCTGACAAAGATGATATATCTGTGTGGAAAGTTCATCTGTGATTTCTGTAGTCTTAAATTCCACTTAAGTTCTTACTCATTTGCTACAACTCTGAGGTCATTCTGCTATAGCGGCATAGGACATACCATCCCTTTTCATTTAAAGACTGGCCAATACTTAGGGATAACGGCATCACCATTTTTGGCCACACTTTGTGCCGTTTTGATGAGCTATATTTGTTCCATTATCCCCTGTGGGGTCATAAGAGGCTTACCTAAAATGATTCAATGTCTTTTATGCAATTTTACTTTCTGCTCTTTAGGAATCAATTCCTAAATAACAGTCCACAGGAAAAACTCCATTTCAACATCCATAGCTAGAGATGCTAATCTACAAGCTATTCAGAGAGCAGACCAAGCAAGTAGGTACCAGGAAAGCTTTGGGAGATGCATCAGCGATGCCTGTTGGCAAGGGGCAAGGGAAGCATCCTATGACTCTGTTATCCTAAAAGAAAAACTTTCACCATGAGAAACAACAAATGGTGTCCATGAAACCACTTCTAATACTATCTAAATGCTATAAGATAATTTTGACCAGAGATGAGTCAGGAGGAAAGGTTTATAAACCCAATGAAATAAGCAGGGCTAGTAACTATCAAGGAGTCAACTAGATTCTCTGAATCTAATGGATTTACTGACTAATGGCAGTAAAGAGGAAGAGAAAAACTCAAGCGATTTAAAAATAATATCAACAGTAAGGAATAAAAACACAATTTTTTTTCCTTTTAGTTTTTGACAATGCTTATGACTTACTCCGTTCCAGAGACCATATGATATGCCACAGATTGAACCTGGCTTGGGTGAATGCAAGGTTAATGCCCTATCCACTAGTACTATCACTCTAGACCACAATTTTTCATTTTAAGTCTATTCCTAAGAAGATAACAATCATAAATAAATATTTGAGAGTGTACATTTTTTCCAAAATTAAAGTTCAATAGTCCTAACAATTGGAGAGTTGGGTCTGGAAATTGCTCAAATTCCATTTTGAGGTTTACAAATCTGAAAATATTATCCTTCTACTGGAGCTTCAATAATTATAATTGAGTAGAAATTATTTTAATGGATTCTGAGATCTTTGAGAAATTCAGAAATAATTCTGCTGAAAAAATTAAGTTCAGTTTTAAATTTTAAGTTGCACAAGAGAAATAGTATCATGAGAGAAATATAAGAGAAATGTTATAGCATTTTTCTCCATTTTTCTACATTCAGAGTCTATTTATTCAATATTCAGAAAGACTAAGTCTTAATATGTAATTTCTTTAAGGCTGAAAGAGATAATACTGCAGGTGAAGTATTTGCCTTAAATGTGGCATGCCCAGCACTCTATATAGTGATCTGAGTACAGAGTCATAAGGAACCCCTGAATATATTGAATATAGCAAAACAACAAAACAACAAAAGTAACAAAACAAAGCAATAACTTCTTTATCATTCTTCTTAGAGGCTAATTTTCATGGCACTCAAACCCAGGAACCGCCAGGCCCACATCCAGGGGCGTTAAAGAAATCATGTTGCTTACAATCAATGTCAGGGCCTTGATCATACAAGACATGTATTCTACAACTTGAGTTAGACTCAATCATATTTTTTAATGTTTCACATTCTCAGACCATAAAATTAGATCTAATCAATTTTACTTCATTCTACCATTAAGACTGAATGTAACAAGTAATGATATGCTGAAAAAATCTTTTCAGCAAAGTCAAGATGTTCCTTAAACAAATAGAATTTCAAAAATGCTCTGTATTAATTGAGTGCTCATTCTCTAATTTGTTAACTTTGTCTACGCTGTAATTAGTATCAATAATTTTACCTATTTACAAGCTTTGTTTTGCATACTTATAATTCAATATTACTGCCAAAATGTGAAGCTTCTGGGTTTCCATTCATTATATCTTTGATTAAATATTTTAAAAGCTTTTTGATTTAAAGAAAAAAACAAAACGCCAATTCAGTTGCATTAAATAAATTTTAGCACATTGCAAATTAGTACAGAAATTTTTTAGGTGATTTTAGAAACAGTTATCAAGAGATCCCAACTTCCCTAAAATCTATGAGAAGTCTGCATATCATTAAAGAGTTTTATAAGCTATTTACAATTTGTTTACTATTTGTTCTGGGTTCCACCTAACTATGTTTCACAATCTTTACTTGGCTTTGTACTCAGGGTTTCATTCCTACAGTAGAAAGGCCATATGTGTTACCAAATGGAACCCTACTTAGTTACAGGTAAGGCAAGTGTACTGGTGTACTATCTTTCCAGTCTCATTTATTTGCAATTTTGATAAATTAAATATCACAATAATTATAAAATCACTTGGGTTACTTTTATTGAGATGCTATATTTACTTGGAATATGTATAATCCATAATTTATTATTATTTCTGCATACATATTTTAGATAGCATTTAACCTCACTGCATCATACACATTAATGAGAGCTATATTTCCCTCTGTTTCTATTCCTGGGTACCTTCTCATATGAAAACACCACCTCGGCAGTCATATTTCTATTGACAGAATCTAGGGTTTGTTTTAATTGGCCATTGTCTGTTCTCCTGTTTTATTTCTACACCAGGTATGAATGAGATCATTTGATATTTGTCCTTATACACTTTCTTGAACAAGAAATTTCAGTTGCATCAAGCACAATCATTTTTAAGTGTCCAGTTCAGTCATGTTATGAACATGAATATTATTTTGTAGCTATATGGAGTTGAATTATATAAGTAATTCATGACTAGTATAGTTGGTTTTTGGCCACACCCGGTGACACTCAGGGGTTACTCTTGGCTATGCGCTCAGAAATCACTCTTGGCTTAGGGGACCATATGGGACACTGGGGGATGGAACGACAGTCCATCCTAGGTCAGCACTTGCAAGGCAAATCCCTACCGCTTGCACCACCGCTCCAGCCCCGCATATTTCTCTTCTAATAAAAGTCTTCTTTGACTTAATCACAGGCCTCAAGATCTGGTGGCATATATCAGAATGTTCTTCCTTTTGAAGACTGAAGAGTATTCCATAGCTTGTTGAGAACATTGGATAAGACTTCTAACTTGAACAAATTTCAAGCTCCTCTGACATTTATGTCTATTAGTCTGTCTCAATCTCAGTCCCTCTCATTAATGGCTATAGAACCCAATTTTTAAAAGAATCCTGCTAAGCCAGTATAGAAAATACTCCCATACATATTTTAATCACATTTAATATGCCTTTCAGTTTTATGTCTCATTCTCCAGCATAACCTACCTTCAGCAAAACTTCTGTGATGTCAATTTGATGTAGAAAGAATTGCCATTTACAGGAGTTTCTTCTTAATGACCTTTCACTCTGCACGTTGATTATAAATCCCCACTTGTCCTTATACTCCAGGTTTCCTAATTATTGCAGTGCTCTTATTAAAATAGTATTGAGTGAGTCTCAGTTACTGCTTTAATTATCATAAATAATTCATCTCTAAAATGATATTTTCTCCATCAAGTCATCAGATGGACACTTGGCTACTTCTATTTTTCAACTCTTGTAAATCAGGTTCCAATGAAAAGGCATATACAGATGTTCCTGAGATTGACTTCAATTCTTTTTAATGCATAGCTAGAAGTAAAACTGATTAATCAAAAAGAAATCAAGTTTCTCCTCAATTTTGTATGGCACCTTCAGACTGATTATGGTAATGTTTTTTTCATTTTATATTTATACAAATGGTGCTCAATGATGTTGATCTCCTTAATTCTTCATAAGCATTTTTTCTATCTCTTGGTTTCACAATATCATAATGAGTACAAAGTGGTAGGTATGGGGCCCGGGAGATAGCATGGAGGTAAGGCGTTTGCTTTTCATGCAAAAGGTCATCGGCTCAAATCCCGGTGCCCCATATGGTCCCCTGTGCCTGCCAGGAGCAATTTCTGAGCATGGAGCCAGGAGTATCTCCTGAGCACTGCTGGGTGTGACCCAAAAACCAAAAAAAAAAAAAAAAAAAAAAAAAAAACC
>PVKC010006533.1:0-31043 GCA_004027635.1 Crocidura indochinensis
GATCAGGAGTAAGTCCTGATCATCTCTGTGTATGGCCCCCAAATAAAACAAACAAAAAGTATTAAACCTAGAAAAAGTTATATGGGTATTTATATGAAACCTGCTATATATAATTTTCTGAAGCTGTTTTCAATCATGCAAATGATTTTTTCCTTTGCAATATGCTAATGCAATCTGATTTATTTCAGTTGTAAAAGTTAATTACAATGTGTTTGTGAGTCCCTAAAGATGATGTATTAAATGTTTATAACCAGGATTATTAAAATGTCCTGTCTCGATTACAGAGCTTCTCTTTCAAACACTAGAACTAATTGTAGCCTTAAATCACAACAACCTCACCGTTAAAATTAACACAAGGGCAATATTGCATAATTTTAATTAATTTTAATTTGGCCAAAGAAAATTAATTTTTGTTTTCTAGAAGGGCAGCTCAACTCTTTTGTATCCAGCTTCTACCAAACATTGAGTTCATAAACTTCTTTTATTCTCAATATTTTCATTCCTGGGAGGATTGTGCCCTGGGATTGGATCCTTGTTGATGTTTGGGCTCTCATTTGCATATCCCAATCTTTCATGTTCTCTTTGCTTTTCAGTAAAGAATTGAGACTAGAGTGGAGGGTTTAGAGGTTGCTTGTTAGGAAGATTCAACAGCTTCTTTGGATTTTGGCTGAATTATGATCCTTAGATCCCAGGAGAAGTCTATGCTGATACTTCTACTATTTATGTTTTGAAAATTATGTAGACAAAAGAACCATGCTTTTCAAAGTTATGGATAGTTGAGTTTTAGGCATAGAGTATTTGAACACCAATACTACCACCAGTGTCAACTCCTATGACCAGTACTTCCATAGTCTATACTTTGTCATCCTTCTACAGTCGTCCCACTTCCTTTTGATAGACACCTTAAAGTTCTGTGGTTTCAGCTTAGATTTCATGTTTTAAGTATTATTGAGTTGTGCTTTAGATGTAGAGCTAGACAATTCTCCCATATTGCTGATATAATTAAAGCCCAGAAACCTATCCCCCCCATTACTCCCCTTTCTCATCTTTTTTCCTACCTTGATGTTTTTTCTTCTCTGCCTTTCTCCCTAGGCTCTGAGGTGAAGAGTTCTCTAGGAATCCCCCCTTTTCACCATTACATTTTCTAGTACAATTATTATTTTATGTACCACAGATAATACTTCTATTTTTTAGACCACTTACAAACTGACAACACCTCTTTAAACGGTTTACAAAAGAATTTTGCAAGAAATATTGAAGGAATATTTCAAGGAATATATTCTCAAGACACATTGTATTTAGATTATTTCCTCTTTCTTCCAGTACTTGGCCACAATTGACTGATTCATAAAAACAGCTAATACCGAAACTTCCATGATTATCTTAGGGTGTTTCAAACTTTTAGGCTAATAAATCAACAGGTGAAAATTATGTTGGCTTAATTTTATTATTTTATTTATGCTGATTTTTCATTTTATTTCCTTGATTATTCTGTGTAGTTGAAGCAGAAACATTAGTTTTGGAAAACTTGATGTTCCGTTCCCATTCTTTTGAAACCTATGGCCATCTTCTGTATCCAGAAAATACTGTTTGTAAAATAACTGATATTTTGATATTAATTGTATATATCTTAGGAACTCAAGATGGTCTCTTGAAATCCAGAGATTCTTTACTAAATAACAAGTTGGAGCCCCAATTTTTACTTTCTATATCCAACGTTCATCATGTTTTAAAGAACTGGTTTATCTCAGTCCTTGGATGTAGAAGTGAAATGACGTGATTTTGTATTTTTCTGATGAACTACATTTAATTGATCTATGTGTATTAATCTACCTTATGATGCTTGATAATCTAAAATCTTGGGGGAAAAGTCTCCCTATATGGTCACAGCAAAATAGCATTAGCCAATGTGAGACATATTAGAATGTTATTTTTATCCTTGTAAGTCAAACATGTGCCAAAGAATTCTATGTCCAAAGCAATGTTTTAATTGCATAATGATGTTATGTATAAAGCTCATGTTTTTTAGGCATTCCAGAATATTCGCTTGTTCACCAAACAAGAAAAAGACATGAATTATCAGGTGCCCATTTAAGCACCCTCCTTTTTTTTTTTTTAACTCTTCAGAGGGATGAACTTATTGGTAATCACTCTGGAAATGTCGACTAGATATGGTATAAATATTTGATTGCATTTCATTCATCATTGCTTTTTCCAAGCCTCTTGCTATGGTAAACTAACATTTCATCTATTTTTATATTGCATGGTGGGTAGACTTGAGTAGAGCTCAGTTACCTGTGAGTGTAAGCCATCCTCTAAATCCTTGGAACAGCATTATCTTAATCTTCAACTTGGCAATTTCTAGATGTTTACATCAGCAGGTGTTGGGCTAGTCACTACAAATCTAGGGGCTGAAACAACCTCTAGTCTGTTACCATCATAGTTTTTCAGTGGTCAGAGGATCCATCTTGGCAGCTACCTGAAGCAATGAGCATGTTTTCTTCCTATTCTAAGATAAACATCATCATTTTTTATTCTCCTTGAGAAAATTAGTTGAATTCAGTTCATTGTTGCTGAATGATTTATGTTCCTGTTTGTTTTTTCTTAATGAAACATGTTTAGGGACCCGGGAGATAGCATGAAGTTAAGGCTTTTGCCTTTCATGCAAAAGGTCATCGGTTCGAATCCCAGTGCCCCATATAGTCCCCGTGCCTGCCAGGAGCAATTTCTGAGCATGGAGCCAGGAGTAACCCCTGAGCACTGCCGGGTGTGACCCCCCCCAAAAAAAGAAACATGTTTAATTGAAATAGCTTTATCATGCATTGACATGGCTTTGAAATCCGCATTTCCAGTGCAGTGCAGATCATTATAGGTCAGTATCAGTATATGTCATGTTAATTTCATGGCTTAGTAGCACAATTCTATTTTATTGGGGGATGGCATACCCACTGGTGCTCAGGGGTTACTTCTGGCTCTGTGTTCAGAAATCCCTCCTGGCTCAGAGGACCATTTGGGATGCTGGGGATTGAACCCACATCCGTCCTGGGTTAGCCACATTCAAGTCAAACATCCTAACATTGTGCTACCACTCCCGTCTCAACAATTCTAAATCTTCACTACAGAGCTGGAATTCTGTCCCTCTTTGGTCATCAATTGAGGACCCAGAATCATTGGCAGGTAACCATGTTTAAAGTCAGCCAAGGACAGCTTTAAATTCAAATCTTTTCTTCCTTTATTCCATGGTCCTCTACCTCTCTCTCCTATTTTTTTGTTTTTGTTTTTGTTTTTGTTTTTGGGTCACACCCGGCAAAGCTCAGGGGTTACTCCTGACTCCACGCTCAGACATTGCTCTTGGCAGGCTCATGGGACCATATGGGATGCTGGGATTCGAACCACCAACCTTCTGCATGCAAGGCAAACACCTTACCTTCATGGTATCTCTCTGGCCCCACCTCTCTCCTACTTTTAAGATCCAATGTCCTATAGAGTACAGGGCTCATCTGGATAATCCAGAGTCATCTTCTCCCTTGAAATTCCAGAAAGAATCTAAGTAAATTGTTCTTCAGGCCGTGCAATTAACTAGTAGCAATTTGGGGATTGATATTTTTGCATTCTTATTGGTCACTTTTTCCATTTTAACCTCAGCACTTTGTACAGTTTAATTGATTGTAATTACTTTGATCACCAAGTAGGAGTTGTTTAAATGAATTATGCTAAGTATTTCTTGGGATGTTGCTTCCTAGCATTCAGAGCATTTCTGCTCTTTGCCTTCAAAGTAAGAAGCGTTCTTGATGAAGAAATAAACATGACTAATGACCTCATGACCTAAAGAAATCAGGTAACACATTCATGTATTTTCTTTCAGACAGTCATGATTTCATTTGGAAAGATATATTTACCTATCTTCTTTTTCAAACAGAAACTGATAGTGTCAATCATGCTTTTTTCCGAATAATATTATATAGAGAATATTTAATACTGTATATGTTCACATGATTTATCATATGTTTGCTATTATATTTGAGACATCTTTTAAAATTGTTTTTGAACCTATATCCAAGCCTGGGTCTATTCCTGGCTCTGATTGAGGGCCATTCAGAGAATTTTATGCTTAGCCTTCTGTATTCAAAACAAGTACTCAACTATTTGAGCCCTCTATCTTTCTCTCTCTGACCCTATATTTGCATCTTTGAATAATACTTTATTTTTCTCTACGGGGATGGTTAGATTAGCTGCAATCAAGTAATCATCAATGTGAAGGCCATTTTTATTTATAAGTATTAATTATTTAAGAGTATTGTTTTACTTAGGATAATTTATTAAAAGAGATTTTATACCAAAGAAGTCCTAAATGAGAATATTAACTATGCTTATTCATAGATATCTTATAGTTATATATGTATATATATATATACATATATATGTGTGTATATATACATATATATATTTTGGTTTTGGGGCCACACCCGGTGACGCTCAGGGGTTACTCCTGGCTATTCGCTCAGAAGTCGCTCCTGGCAGACACGGGGGACCATATGGGGAACCGGGGGATAGAACCTTGGTTTGTCCTAGGTAAGTGCAGGCAAGGCAGGCACCTTACCTCCAGCGCCACCGTCCGGCCCCCATAGTTTTATATATTATAGAGACTATGTGATAAAAGCAAACTAATACCTTGAGATGATTATAATTTTGACAGATCAGTTGAATCTACATTTAACATTTAAAGGGCAACAAAACCAGTTAGAAAAATGTACTATTTATTTGAAGTTAAAAAGATAAAACACACAAAAAAAGATAAAACACATAAACAGATTGCCTGCAGAAGAACACAAATAGGCACTAAATATAAAGCAGTGTTCAACAGCTATAAGTAGATAAAAATTTAACTTAATACTTTATCCCGACATCATGTTTTTAAAGATGAATATGAAGTGATGTGACTCAAAATTGTGATCAAGTCCACAGGCTCATATATAATGCTGATAGTTATTTAAGATGTTTAAAGCCTAAAGTTCTTTAAATTACCTAGAGTTTGATGGAAATAATCTAAAGATAATACACCAAGAATAAAAAGGAGAGGCTGAAAAAACAGTGCAGGGTTAAAAATGCTTCTAAACACATGACCAACCTTAGTTTGATCCATAGGTACCACCTAATACTCCCACCCCCATCAAGAGTGACCTCTGAGCACAGAATAGTAAGTAAGCCCTGAACACTATCATGTGTGGCCCAAAGATCACAAAAGCAATAGCATAATGGAAAAATATATTACAAATAAAAGGGTGAATAATTTTTACTAGTACCACTTTAGTTGCACCATTTTAGTTAGTTGTACCATTTTTGTTAGTTGAAATAGCTCTTATAGACTCACTTGTGGTCTGATAGACGTCAGGCATAGAAATCAGATTCAAGAAAAATCTTAGATCTTTCCAATTCTGGCTGCAAGGATTTAAGATTTACTATAATTCTTTGTATCCATCCATATCTTTTTCATTTAGCTTCTTTCTTTTTTATTTTTTTGCATTTCTGAGATTCAATTGAATTATTTTTGCATGCATAATACTTCATATCTTTCACCAGACTAATATCATAGCAATGATATACTTTTTGGGGGCGTGGGCCACACTGGCTGCACTCAGGGAGTACTCCTGGCTCTTTGCGCAGAAGTTGCTCCTGGCAGACTCAGGTGACCATATGGGATGCCGGGAATTGAACCCAGGTCAGCTGCATGCAAGATAAATCCCCTATCGCTGTGCTATTGCTCTGGTCCCCAATGATTATATTCTATCCAACTTTTTTCTGTTCTGGTTCACTCTCACATATTTATGGATTTTAAATTGTATTCTAAATGTCTTGACATGGTTTAAATCTTTGTTTCTCTACTCTTTTTGTTTGTTTTCTTGGGCCACATCCAGAAGTATTCAGGGGTCACTCCTGGCTCTACTCTCAGAAATCACTCCTGGCAGACCATATTAGATGCTGGGATTGAACCCTGGTCAGCCGCATTCGAGGCAAATGCGCTACCCGCTGTACTATCAATCCGGCCCTAGTGTTTTTCTACTCTTAATTATACACTAATTTCAAAGTAGCATCCAGTTCACGAATTCTCTCTTTAGTATTTTCTAGGTCTTGTTAAACAAGTAAAATGACTATTAATATCCAGATTTTTCATTAATTTGGTTCTTCTTTAAATCATTTTCAGCAAAATGTCTAAATTTTGTATTTACCTTTTTCTCATTGAATTCAGTAAATTTAATTATTTTCAATAGTATACATCATGATCTTAATACCTGAAACTTAATTTATTTAGATATTTAGGTTTTTGCATAATATCTGGTCCCCTTCTTCAGTCAGAAATTACTCCTGGCAGGCTCAGGGGACCATATGGGATGCTGGGGATTGAATCCAGGTAGATTGTATGCAGAACAATCACTCTGTCTGATGCGCTATCATTCCTGCCCCTTGAGACATTATTTTTAACAGTGGTTGCTTTTTTTATTTTTAACCTTTTGTTTTGACTTTACGTGCCTTTCACTTTTTATTGTGTGTGGAATGGTTGATAGAATCCCAGATCACTAGCCAGTTGGAGCCATTTGATTTGTTCCTGCCCTGAACACAGCATTTGAAGTCCTCTTATTATAGCCAAAGATTCTATCTGGACAACAAGGAAAGACTCATTAATCAAGGTCATACAGTGAAGACAGAAATTTAGTCCTGATTTTATCCAGCTCCTTGATAACTTCCGAGCCATATCTGCATCAACCATTCACACATTCTGTTTTCCTAGCTCATACAACCCACTATTTTCATTTTGATATGTTCAAGTTGGATTTTTTTTGTTTGTTTTGTTTTTGTTTTTGGGCCACACCCAGTGCTGCTCAGGGGTTACTCCTGGCTATGCGCTCAGAAGTCGCTCCTGGTTTGGGGGACCATATGGGAAACCGGGGGATCGAACCGCAGTCTGTCCTAGGCTAGCGCAGGTAAGACAGGCACCTTACCTCCAGCGCCACTGCCTGGCCCCACAAGTTGGGTTTTTAATTGCTCTGAAATTAAGTTACTTACTAATTGGGGAGGGTTCTCCAGAAGTGCTTAGGAGGCCTCTCAAAGGCCCCTTCTAGCAATTCTTGGCCATACAGACTAGTAATTTAATGGAAGGGTTTGGGGTTACAGAACTGTTCAGGCCTTGAGGGCCAGACACAGTGGTGCTCAAAGGATCCTTTGGTATCAGGTTTGATACCAAAGTGATTGATACCAATACCCTTGACATCCTCTGTACTCTGATCTAGGGTTAGTCATTTTACTTAAAAAAACATTCTCACTGATGTGTTGAGTAAATATAGTCATAGGAGAAAGTTTGGTGGTTTTGTTATTTGGGAATGGAGATGGGGCCACACTTAGAAATGCTCAGGGTTTTTTCTTCTTGACTCTGTGCTCAGGGATCACTCCTGATGGGGTTCAAGGAAGTAATGGGGATCAAGCTCAGGTTAGCCACATGAAAGGCATGTGGCATGAAAGGCATGTAACTGATGTATTTTTCTCTCCAGCCTGAGTATGATAGTTTTGTAGTTTGAGTTGCGTCTTGTAGATAGATTTGAGTAGAGTTTTGTAGATAGAATTGAGTATCTTGATGTCAAGGAGTTGTGTAAAACCTCAATATAAAGTGGTTTCTATTCTGTACCAAAAGCAATGGTGATGGCGGTGGGAATGAGATACTCATTGGAGTGATTTATATATGCCTATAAGAATGAAGGTCTCAGGGGCCAGAGCGATGGCATGGAGCTATAAGGCATCTTGCCTTGTCAACGCTAGCCTCTGACAGACTGCAGTTCGATCTCCCAGAGTCCCATATGGTCCCCCAAGCCAGGAGCAATTTCTGAGAGCATAGTCAGAAGTAACCCCTGAGTATCACTGGGTATTACCCCAAAACAAAAACAAACAAACAAAAAGGAATGAAGGGATGATATGTTGGATATGAAAACTTTTCCTGAGATATTTTAGCTATGATATTGTCGCAGGGACGGAAGAACAAGGATCTTTACTGACTTCTGTGTACTTATTTGAAATATGACTGTACAAATCATCATATCTTGGTTCAAAATTGTAGCCACTAGATAGATAATCTCCCTTTAGTCTGTTTTATTTGTCTTTTTGGTACATGCTTTCTCTGAGTGATAAAGTATGTTCATACCCTATGAAACAAAGAAACGTTTAATCTCCATCTAGATAGATGTGAGAAATTCATCTCTCTTCATCTCTGCCACCAATGGTATTAATATAATTTGTATTGTTCTTTGTTTAGTTGGTTTTATTTTTTTAAGAGTGTAATCAGTAGTCTTCCTTTCCAGCTTAAGATAATGTGTGACCAAGGAGAACTTTCCAAAATCAGGTTGTAAAAGGACGTGGATGATAGATAAGGGTTATTCTGCCTCAATGGGAATACATGCAAAAAGGAGGTGATACTCATCTTTGAGGGCTTTCATGTTACCAGATAAACATTTCTGGTCACAGAGAATTAAAAAAAATAGTATCTGCTTTCCTGTATTTCTTCTATTCGTTCTTATTGTTCCACCCAACTCTAAAATTGGAATTGGCGGCAAAGGTGCACTCTGTTCCCTGTGAAAGGTTATCATGGCCTGAATAAAGTTTTCCTTTTCTAGAGCTTTCATTGTATTAGTAATCTCACAATTGACTCTGAATTGTGAGAAATAAATGACTGGGGCTGTGTGTGGCTGAGAAACCAGAGAGCCGGTAGGATCGTGTATCTTGGAATTGTTATGTCATAACATTTCTCATCAGAAAATATCTTTCCCAGCTATGGGAGAGTGGGCGGTATTGTGTAATGGATCAAGACTCCTCAGAAAAATGAAATGTGGTGGGACACTTCTCCCCTGATGCTCCCACATTTTTGCAGAGTTGGAAGAAGCAGAAAACTCCCATGTTGGGATGAATCACCCAGCTGGATTTCACCCATGAATGATATAAGAGGATGGGACGTAGAGCTCTGAAATGTCAGAGGCAAATGTTTTAGTTACAGCCCATTTCCTAAAAAGCAACTGTATATTAAAATATAATAAGTCCCATCGAGCTCAGGCATCCCAAATTCTGATGTGTTTCTTGTCACCTAGATTCTATACACATAAGTAGTGCTCCTGGAGTTATACAGAAAGAAGGGTGGAGGAGGCAGAACTAGGAATTAGTTGGGGAAAGGAAGTTCATCTGCAGAAAGCCAAGAATAGCAGAAAACACCACAATTATATCCATTAGACATTTGGGAAGATTCCTCAAATCTGATTAGCATGAAGTTCAGATATAATTCAGTTGACACAAACTGAGGGATTTCCAAAGCCTTATTTGTCTGCACTGTTCGACTTAGTCTATGAGTGACTGTGCTTTCTAGGTTGAAAGGGAAATCTGAAAGTAACAACTGGCAAGAATAAGGCAGTGCCCCCCGAGAACTGTGTTCAGATGTCCCCATATTCACATTCAGTAACACTTTACTCCAAGGATTTTATGCTCAAATATCTATGTAGATTCAATATCATGTTATCAGCTGTTGACTATTTGGTAATTGCTTTCTTTCTTAGCTATCTTATATATGGCAAATGTGATAAATGTATATGTTTAAAATCTTTTTTTTAATGCACACCGAAAGAGATAGATAAAGCGATGAAGGTTACATCACCTATGGTACTTCTCATTTCTTTTTTAATCAACCCGTTTGTGATTTTTTATTACAAAATTGGATTCATTACCGAACTATTCAGGCTCAAATTATCTTACACTAGCTTTAGGAGAGATTACCTGCTGTATTATCAAATGTGAAAGAAGCTTTAAAAGGGGGGAGATGTATTTTCATACGAACTTATCAGGAGGTCCAATGGGAAAATTAGTGGAAGGATTACAAGAAACCAAAAAGATTTTTATTTTCTATGATTATATTATATCCTTCTGGGAGTTTTAGTAAATCTAGGTTTCCCCCTTTCTGCATTTATTTTTGTCTTGCATATTAAAAACCCTTTGTTTGAGGTCATTCTTAATAGCCTTCAATTAGAGTTTACACTGCAGGTAAAAGAAAAAGGATTTTCAGATAACATGAACCATGAGTAGTTGAGTTTTACTAGGGCACCTGGGGAAATGAATAGGCTTTTAAGCTGGAAAAGAGCAAAATAGTATGTAGGATGGGGAGAGACATTTGTAAACTATGCTGAAAATGCGATGTTGCATTGAGTAAATGGTGAAGGACTCTTGAGGATTTGGTTAGAAGAACATGAATACACTTACATTTATTTTCAGCGATGACCCATTGCATTACGTTCTAAAATAATGTCAGTGGCAAAGGGGAATTTATTGTTCTACTCAAAACCCAATTCCTCCTACAACACATATATCAATTAGAGTGTCCCTGTTTTAGCTGTAGTGGGGATGTGAGAATGGACACACACTTTGATGGTATAATACGACATGATTATTAAAAGATGGAGAAGAGGAAGAATAGAACCAGAAGATAATCAGGCTTCCTATCCTGGAAAAAGTGGCAATATTTTTTCAGAGAAAACAACTTAGGGGCCACAATGATTGTATGGCACACATATCTTGCATGCTGATGCATTCCATCCCCAGTATTCCATTCCTTGAGCCCCTCCAGTAGTGATCCCTGAGCACAGAATCAACAGTAAATCCTGAGCACAACCGGGTGGTGACACAAAAACAGAAAACCACTCCTGATCAGGTTTGGAAATAGGACAATGATAAATTTTACCTTGGATGTTAAATGTTGGATGTTGAAGTATTCATGGGACATACAGAGAAAGTGTGTAATCTGAAATGCATTATTAGATTTCTGGGCAGTTGTTTTGATCATAGCATGAAGTAATGTAATATTTATTTTGCTACAGAAATATCAAAGTGCTTTTACATGTTTAATTAATTTGACATTCAAATCAACTAAGAAGCCGAATAGAGAAGTTTAGTGAACTCCACAACTAGGAGTGATTGGAAGCTGAAAGAGAGGAAAGAACGAAGGAAGGAAGGAATGTAGGAAGAAAGAAAAGATAAACAGAAGGAAAGACGGAGGAAAGAATGAAGGAGGACTTTAATAAAAGTGCCTGAAAACCTGGGATAATGCTCCATTTATAGGAATGGGAGATCTAGATTAACCAGAGCATATGGTTAGAGGATGAGATAGACAAGTTTCTTTTTTTTAAATAAATTTTTAGTAATATCTTTAAACACCATGCTTATAAACATGCTTATAAACATGGTTGGAGTTGAGTATCAGTCATAAAAAGAACACACACCCCCTTCATCAGTGCAACAGGAGCCAAGTTCCTGCCAATGATGAATAAAGTCCAAGTTCAGGTCATCCCGTTCTGTTGATGTGGCCAAAGTCAGGAGTGGTAAGTCAGGATATAACTGTCATTCACAGGAGCATCACAGGCCTTGAGGACAAAAGTGAAAGGACAAGTAGGAAACAAGTGAGTCAGAATTCCCTGTGAATAGGAAGGAGTCCAACTTGGTAGTTGACACTTCTTGGCACAATCCCTAAGAAGATTGAGTTAAATTCCCTGTAAGTATCAACCTCTGAAGAACTCAATCCAGAACATCTGCTGGTTGCTGAACCTGACCAACTGACTACAGCTCTCCTCAGATGGGAAATGGCTCTGGGACAAGAGTGATAGGACAGGGAGAGAGCATTTACTTTCATATGGCAGACCAGGGTTCAATCACTGAAATCTCTTAAGCACTACCAGGAGTGATTCCTGAGTGCACAGCCAGAAGTCACCCCTGAGTATCACTGAGTGTGGCCCCGAGATAAACAACCAACCAAAATAAAACAAAGCAATTGCTCTGTATTCTTTATCTGTGATGCATCCCAGAGGAGCTTAGGGTCTGCCATCAGATATAAACTCAAATGTAACCATTAGTACTGCCTGACATCTGGCCCTGGAATGCCACTTCCCTTCTGTGGACCTCTATTTCCAGGTCACGAAGATGGGAACAGGATGAACTATTTCCTTTAGATTTTAGAGGATTCTGAAGATTAAATAAGATGATTTATGTGCAGCACATGGTTCAGCTCTGATTCCTAGTAAGAAGGCGTGCAGTCCATTTGCATAAAATTCCAAAGCCATCTTCTTAGAGGTTGAATCAGGTGATGAATGAGAACTTTTTGTCTGAAAAAAAAAATCTAATAATAAGGCTCCTATATGATCTAGAGAAATTCCACTGGTCATCTACCCTCCAAATACAAAAGCAACTAATCAGAAAATAGGATATATAAGCTCTCATATATATTCAGCACTTAGTGTACTTATCAGGATATGGAAACAATTCAAATACCCAATGACAGCTGAATAGATAAAGAATTGGCAGCTTATATGTGTCAATAGAATATTATGCAGCCACAGGAGAAAATAAAATAAAATCATGCAGTTTGCTCTAAGTTGGAAGTTTAGGATGTCGTGTGGAGTGAACTAAGCCAGAGAGAGTATACACACTGGATGATCTTACTGTCTATGGTGTGTGGCAAAACAAAATGAGGGTGTAGACAATGTCCATGGATAACAGAACCAGGGTAAAGTTGTGCAAGCTAGAATAGATTGGGAGGCATAGGTGGATTGGAGAAACTTCAGGGGATGGAGCACTGATGATCATTTTGTCATCTGAGGTAACTGATATTCATGAAATGAACATCAGCTGAATTGTAAACACAGTGTTTATTTTTAAAAATAATTAAAAAATCCTAAACCCAAAGTCAATGGCAACAGAATCAAGATCTACAACAAATTATATACAAAGAGAACCGGTTACATTAGCATTCTAGGGGCTCAAGGGGGGTAATATGGGATGCATGCTGGGAACAGAGGCAAAGGATGGTCAACACTGGTGGTGGGAAATTGCCCTAATTAACTGTCACTATGCACCTTAATTATAACTCTGAAAGACTTGTAATTCACATGGATCTCAATAAAAATTATTATAAGATAATAAAAAATTATTTAACCACTTTTTATGCCATCCATGAACCTATGGTTTTCTGATTGCTCATGCTCAGTTTTTCTTGTCATCATCTCATCTCTTTTCATTGGTGAGGCCACTTTGACACTCACCCTATTCTCATGACTTGGTGCCATCATAGTGCTTCAGAGTTATTTGTTGAATAAATTCATGAACGAACGAGCTAATCCCCAACTCACTACACATACATTTTGAAGAACAACAAAATAAGAAGGGGAGAGAACATGTCTTTTAACTGTATCTCTGTTTGCCTTCTCAACCAAAGGTCTTCCAACTTATTTTTAGTGGGGTGAAGTTTTTGAAAGGGAACAATAGGGGCCTGAGAGATAGCATGGAGGTAAGGCATTTGCCTTTCATGCAAAAGGTCATCGGTTCGAATCCCGGTGCCCCATATGGTCCCCCGTGCCTGCCAGGAGCAATTTCTGAGCATGGAGCCAGGAGTAACCCCTGAGCACTGCCGGGTGTGACCCAAAACAAACAAACAAACAAAAAAAGGAACAATAACACATATCTGCTTTATGAGGAAATCACTCATTCGTAGGAATTCTTAGCTTTATTAAGACTCAGCTGTGTAATACATATTCAATATCTACTACTCCACAACTGGAAGATTCTGAGATGGTATCATTCATCTTTTGTTACAGAATAGCCCACCAAGATCATAGGGGAGAGATTAAGCATATATGTATAAAATTTCTGCTTTTCTGAGGTTAATTAGGAGATAGGGGCCACTGTGCTTGCAACCATGAACTCAGCTGCCTTTAGTTTCTTTCCTTGTTATGGCTTGAGCTCTGTGGTAAGGTCATTGGAGAATGGTAGGAACTATAGGGAAAAAAGGTCTTCTTAGAGCAAATGGAATAAATGCAAATGGGCAAGTCCAATGATTTAAAATCCCCTTTTCATTTCAGCCTCATCAGTCCTTCTAGCATTGGGTGTCACACAGCCAAATTTAATGTCGAGGAATGGGATACACACTGCTCCATTTATGTGCAAGGGATCTCAATCCTAGCCGTCAACCTCAAGGGACTTGGTATTGAATTATTGTTAAATGCAGCACAGCTAAGAAATATCAGCTACCATTTTCTGTAAAATAATTTAGGATAATATTAAACATTTTTAAGGCCACAAGACATTGCAAATTAGAAGTGATCAAAGGTTAAGTGCATCGGATGCAGAGGAAGGTGGTTGGATGATGGTCTGTTGCATTAAGCCTTTAGGATGGGCTTGGATGGTGGATGGAGGCCTTTGTTCTTAGGCCCTGGCCACGTGGCTCCATCCCCCATTAACCCGCAAATAATCATCTTCAGGTGGTCGAGGTGGGAATCAGACTCACTCAGACAGGCTCCATGAGAGATAACATGTTTATTGGTCCTGGCCATCACATGTGTGGCCTATATCATTAGCCTATTTAAGCATTCAGCCATTGTTAGCTTGCCCTGCGTCTTAACTTCTTTCAGCCATGTCTCCTCTAACCTCCATGCTGGCAAAAGACCCCAATTTCTTCAGTCAAAGGCCTTATCTAACCTTCCCAAGACCCCTTTCAGAAATGGGCGGGTCTTGCAGGTAGTTACACAAATCCAGGGTGGAGACACAGTGGTCTACCTTACCCAAACGAAGCCCAATATTTTCTTGTGTCATAGAGAGACATAAATGTCCTAGAAGTTTCGAATGTCCCAGAGTGGCCAATTTTCAGTACAAATTTGACTATAAGTGAAGTCATAAATATGCAAGAATCAGAATAATTTAACCAACATTTAACATCCAACATGCTTTTTGTTTTGTTTTGTTTTGGGGGCCACACCGGGTGGCACTCAGGGGTTACTCCTGCTATGCACTCAGAAATTGCTCCTGGCTTGGGGGATCATATGGGATGCTGGGAATCAAACCCAGATACATCCTGAGCCAGTCACGTGCAAAGCAAATGCTCTTCCACTGCACTATCGCTTCAGCCCCACAACATGCTTTTTGAATTAGAGAGATTGATGAGCATTTGAACAAGCCAGAAACTAAGATGGGGAATATTTTCATAGCAGAATAAGATAGGCTACATAACTACACCCCTTCCTCCCAAAAAAAGTGCCGGCTAGAACATTGACTGTGTGTCCCTGAACATTTGACCAGCTGACAAGACCAGGCACTTAGCCCCATGAAGTGTTTTACATCAGAATTACAAATAAACACAGATACATTTATTTATGAAGACAGCTATTTCCAAGGCATAACACATCAACACAAATAAAAGAGTTGCTATCAAAAGGAAGTATCTGTCATATGGGTTCCTGTGGACAATGGTATTCATGTCACAGTAAGAACACCCATGTGTGGAGGTGTGGATGAAGAGCTGTTTCCTCCTGACAGCTTTCCCCTCTAAATACGCAACTGAAAAATGGAAGCAGATGTGCCCTGACCGAAGCGTATCTTGTTGTTATTGTTGTTTTTAGTTCTTTCTGAATTATCCTCCTTTTTTAACGTATGTCTGCTTTTCCAAGTGAAACTTGTTAGAGACATGTTTGTTTGTATTTCAAAAGAAAAAAGATTTCTCTCCTTGGGAAAAAAAAATTGTTTTTTTGAGGAGATACTTCTTCATTTGTAAAAAATGAGGAATTTCCCAAAGAAATGTGAGGATGGGTCTAAAATAGCAGAAACATCCCATGTAACTAAGTGAGGCATGAAAATGCAAAATTATTTTGAAACTTAGCATACTCTTTCTCAACCAGGGATCAACCCCAAATATTCCAGGGGATCCAAGAGTGAAAAAGTATTATAAATAAAACACAAGACTATGGGTCTACCAGTTGGCCACATCAACCGGAGGAAGGAAACAAGGTCAGAAGAGGCCCACAGCTGGAAGTAGGTGGAGATAATTTTTCCAGAATATAAACTAGAGCAATGGTTATTTTTATTTCTTTTAACCCAGGACATCCTAATGGTTCTGGGTTCACTAATATTTTCAACAATCACCTTCCAGATTTTACCATCAAGAGCCTGTTTATTGTTATCAGGCAGTAAATTATATTTTGTAATGGTCATATTTTGTAAAACAAAACAAAAATCTCTCAAGATTCAACTAGCATTTCTTTTACTTTTTTATTATTATTTGATTTTTGGGTTGGTCTGGTGCCACAGCTGGGCCAATGCTCATGGTCAACTCTTGATGGCTGTGGGGATTTAAAATGGGACCCATATTGGCAAGCACCTTAATCCCTATACCCCTTTCTAGCCTTTATACCATCTCTCTAGCTCTGTTCCTTTTCAGAGATAGTTGAAGAATGATTCCCAAGTAAGAAGAATGTCAAAGAATGGAACCAAGAACAGGAGAGGGCATTTGCATTGCATGTGGTTGACCCGGATACAATTCCTGACATCTCATATGGCCCCCTGAGCCTGCCAGGAGTGATTCCTGAGCACAGAGCTAGGAGTAACCACTGAGTGCTGCTCGATATGGCCCCAGAACCCCTCTCCCTAAAGAAAGGAAAATAATCAAAGCTACCTTACTAAAAACTATGCCTGGTTTAGGCACTATTTATTATAAAAGTGGTATTAGCTTCCTTGCCTTTTGAATGGAAGATAGTAGATTCAGTGGAGTCAAGCAGCTACATGCTTGAATTACCGTAAGCAATTCTGTAGGTCACTCCATAGGTAGCTCTGTATGTAATTACTGTACATAATTACTGTAAGTAATACTGTAGGTCACTCTGTAGGTAGCTCTAAGAGCTTAGGATTAAACCCGGGTGGGTGAATTCTTGGGTGAGTCCTCTATCCACAAGGCTATGTTGGGACTGGTACTGAAAGGCACCCTCTACACAGTGTTCAACATAGTAATGGTTCTAATTGAATTGGGGTGAAAAACACAATGCCCCCTCCAACTTATTCTAGACATTTTGGTATCAGGGATCTCTTTTCAAATATTACTTCCTTCAATGACATGGGCATTACCAAATGATTCCAGCCCTTTCACTTTTGATTACCAAAGTGTGATGACGGAGTAGTGTGTGTATTTAGGGCAGGAGTGTAATGGAGGAAATCATGTGGAGGACTACAGTGACATAGGACAGGAGTCAATGGGCTTAGACACAGGAAGATACAGCAATCTGTAGTGATTGCACCCCTATGTCCATAACTATATGTTTTTTTACTTATTTTAAACACCATGATTAAATGAAGTTGTTCCTAATACAGTTGTTTCTGGTATTTCAGTGTTTCAACCTACCATTAGCATGGTTTTTCCCTTCATCTTTGGTCCCAATTTCCCATCAATCCCCAAGCTTGCCCCTCTTGGCTGGCACCAAATAATTCATTTTTAACTGGTGATGGGCAGAGATGGGTTGTTTGTCTACAAACTTATGCAGAAAAGTGGCTATCCTGGCAATTGATAGCATCACCCAATTGAGATCTCTCTCTAAATCGGAAACTTGGATCTGTCTAAGACCTCATCAAAACCAGGGCACTTGTACATTTCCCTCTCACATATTTTTCAAATTAGTGGGCCTGAGGGGATGACGAAAGAGACATCCAATTTACTTAAAGAACTCCACTGGTTGTAGACATTGGGTGCTCCAAAATTAAACTAGATGATTACTGTCAACTTCAGAGCTGGTAGGGTCAAACTTGAAAGTGGAGATGGGAAAACTTGCTGTGAGAAGTCTATTCATATTTGCTAATGTAAATTGGATAAGAACACAGAAGCTGACATGCTGCATTCAACTATGCAAATACAACCATTTAACTCTAAAAGAGGGGTTTTTGAGACAAAGAATGTGAATGGAAGTATATGATTTGATCAAATGCAATCCACCACCAATTATTAGATCCTGCCCCCACATTTTTATTCTCAAATGCAATTATTTTTATTGTTAGTTAGAAGACCAGAACCATCTCTAGTTTGGAAAGCTTGGTAATCTTTCTTCTTTGTTCTCTTCTTATTCTATAAGAGAATAATGGAAATTTTTGTTTCCTCAGAGTTTTAGTGGATTTACTAGTAAAATAGAACTAATATGGTGGAAATCAGAAGAGCTAAAAATGTATAGAATGGAACTTTTTTCTCTTCTCTTTTCTCTTTCTGTCTCTCTGTCTCTCTCTCTCAACTATTCCATACTATAACTATATGTTTTCCTTTCTTTTTCTTGAGATGAGTGGTGAGATTGACAATCGAGGACTCTCAGTTAGACTATATGGATTTGGAGGGTCAGATCAGGAATCCCATCATTTTGCTTCCAGTGACCAGCAGTCTGACTGCTCATACTGGTATCCATTTCTTCCTGGGAAAATATGTCCCTTGCTTTCATCTAGTTGTCAAAGAAATGTGACCCCCCCCCCAAAAATAGCGTAGCTCAAGTTAACTAAATGACTTTGTATTTTTCTAGTAATAGCACTTGATGACTCTGTGAATGCTAATTAGTAAGATGCTCAGTTAAGATGCTTAAAGGTAATTTAAGTTAATGATAGTTACCCTTTCAAATACTTTGAAAAATAGAAGCTGACTTTTCAAAAGTTTTTCTATACAAAGTCTTTACAGAATTAGAGACTTTAAGTTAAAAGAGACAAGGGCTCGCTCAGTCCTTGACTATTGATGTAATCTCCCTCTCTGAATTTTCTAGGCGAATCAGTAACTTTCATTATATTCTTACATTCTCAATCATAATGTGGCCAAAAAAAACTGATTTAGTGATTGAAATTTTTCTATATTATTCTCGCTGAAAATGGGTCTTCAGGCAACTTGAAAACAGGTGATTTTGTCTGTGCTTCAAGATTGACTCTTTGTTTTGTTTTGCATTGTGTTGTTCTATATACATCACGCCTAGCTGTGCTTGGGACTTAGACCTGGATCTCTACCCAGGTATTACTCCTAGCAATCTTAGGGAACCACAAGAATTTCTGGGGTTCAAACTCAGGCTAAGCTGCACTCAAGATAAATGTCCTGCCCTCTACTATTACTCCAGCTAAAAATGGACTCGAGAGGTAGAGGTGATGAACCTCAGAAGCCAAGTCATTCATTCTTAATTCATTCATTGCATTGCATTGATTAATGTGAAAGCTTAAGAATCTAGGATAGTACCAATTTCCTTTCTTCTTTCTTTAATATCTTTTAAATTTCTCTTTCTTAGAGAGCTATAGAGTTGGATCATTGTTTCAAATATTTTTCGTGATTTGTGTATTGCCTCTCCTGAAATATTCATATAGCTGAAATTAATTCAAAGTTTTTTAAAACACTTATTGGTATTAATCAGGAACCTTAAAAATCTGAATTCTGCTTAGCCAGGTAGTTACAGTTCTAGGCTTTAATCCAAATACAAAGACTTTTAATACAAAAGACTCTAAAATCTAAAATATAATTTTCTAAAATATAATTTCATTTTTAAAAATTTTCCTTGTGACCCAAGAGCCAGTATAGGTGCACTTGCTATGCACCTAGTCAATCAAGATTTAACCCCTGACACCACATATTATCCCCTGAATCACTTCAGGAGTGATACCTGAGGACAGAGCCAAGAATAAATCCTGAGTACTACTGGGTGTGGGCCCCAAACCAAAATAATATTAATTAAAAATAAAAAGTTTTCCTTGCAATGTAATGTGTATGAAATCAAATAACAGAAACAAACTGTGCTTAAGTTATTGATTAGATAAATTATGTCTCATCTACATATCACATAATGGAGTAATGAAAAGTAAATACATTCAGTATAATTAAATGCTAATATTTGTGGTAGTTAATGAAAAAGTTAGAACAAATTATGGCCAACAGAAGAAAAGTTAATAATGTAGTAATTGTCAGGTGTTGGAATACAGGATAATTTTCAAAACTTATTTTCCATTTTTGGGTATTTTTATAATCTATTATAAAATGATAACACATTTTATTGCTATTAAATTCTAGCACCTCTTCTTTTTCTCATAGACCAATATTCCAGGTTGTTGCAAAATGTTCATCTTTCAGGAGTGGGAAAACAAACTCATTCATTTCACCTAGGCTTCAGATGCTGCGCACAGTGATAATTCATCACTCACCAATGCATCCAAATATTGCCACTCAGCTCTCTCGAAATTCATGAGACCTTTCTGAACTTGTCTATACTGGAGAAGAGTCACTGTTTCAAACTGCCCTCCGCTGAGCCACATACAAGCTCCAAATTCGTTGGCTTCCCTCTTATTAAACTCCCTTGAATTATCAATTGTAACTTAACCGGTCTTTGCACATCACGGGCTCATGCTGTGAAAATTTGAAAGCCATTAGTATATGCGCGGTGTTTAGGGGGAAATGCAATCCTGCCTTTGTGATTGTACCATAGAGGACAATTGCAAAGACACAGCAGCCCGAGGAGGAAGCACTCATTCCATGGCTGTCGCGGTGTGTGGTGGTGTTGTTTGATCCTTTGCAGATAATAGAATATTCCCTTGTGTTGTCACTGGGGCGTTTTCATTTCTCACTGGCTATTTCATGCCATCCTGAGCATTTACTCTAGCTCCAATGCCAGAATGTCAGACAAGAGAAATCTCCCCCATCTCGCAAGGAAACGACTTGAGATTTGTTTGGACTTAGGGCAGGGATGGGAGGCTGAGAGGTATTTTGGTCAAAGAGAAAAAAAAAATGATACATCTCTCAGTTGAAGTGATGGATTGGAAATTAGACTGACCTTTATCCTAGTTTCTTTATAGGAGGGAAAAAGAAAGAGAAATACCAACTAATTGTCACAACTATAAAAGAAGAAGTGGTCAGACTGTCCCCTAACATTGAGCTGGCAGCACAATGATAATTCCAGTTAACCATGAACATGCTCTTAAAAATCCAATTGCCCTGTTCGAAAAGACGCATAGTGTTGAGTATCAAAAACTTTCTTCCCCCAAAGGGTCTAATATATAGTTGCAATTAAATTAATGCATTAGGATGACTGCACAATTTGCAAATAACATTAGATGATACAATCCAGGAACATTTCTTTGGCATATGGATAAAGGTTTTCTTGATCATTTGCACCTAGGGAAATGGTATTTGATTGCTCCTGACTGGTGTTCATGTCTTTTTTGTCTGTCTATATATTCTTTCCTACCTCTCTACCTATTTATGCATGCATAATCTACTCATATACATATTATCTGTGTTCCTTCAGTTGATCTGCTATATATTATTATGTTTATCCATCCATGACCCATCTCTTCATCTATCCATATATTTATTGTCTGTATTGCTTCATTTGATCTATGTATACATCTGTCTATATATCTATGCATCTACCTATCTCTTCTATCTTGCGTTCATCTTTACATCCATCATCTATCCATTTATCATTTGTCTTTCTTCTGCTGATTTTCTATTGATCTGCCTATCACCCTATTCTGTCATCTAACTTGAATCTATAAATGCCTTTAGTTTAACTATATCATCTATTTACTTATCTATTTATTCCCATCTGACTTCTATCTATACTTAGGTTTGTCCCTATATTTATAGATCAGTCTCTATCAATATATTTGTATCAGTATATCTCCTTATAACTATATATGGACCTCTTTTCCTATCATCTGACCTCTAGAGAACAAGATCAAGGCAAACACCTTAACCCCTATACTCTTTCTCCAGTTCCTATTCTAGCTTTTAAACCTCATTACCTCAGGCCTCACATTTTTTCCAAAACACTCATTTATTCCAGTGCCAAGTAACTCATTCCAAAGAATGCTCCACATGAACATGTGTAAATACTCCATTTTGAAAATGCTCCATCCCTGTATGAAAACACTGCATTTTGAACACCCCAGAAAGATGATTGATGTAATCCAAATGCAGTGTATGAAACTAACCTAAAGGTTCAATTGATCCCATTGAGATCTCTGCTGACAAGAAGCATGTAAATACAGTTTGTTGTTATTGTTGCTTATTTTATTTTATTTTATTTTTGAGGTGACATCTGGCACTGCTCAAGGACTTACCAATGAGGATAGTTATGTGGCACTATGTTTGCTGCATGCAAGACAGCCAACCACTTTACCTTCTGTACCCGCTCTATAACCCAGAAATTTCTAAATGTTCAAAAACTTCTAAATGATGGAAAAACGTACGTGGTCTCTAAAAGATACAAAGATACCTGCTTTTCAAGGGACTGCCAATTCCACCTCCACAAATACTCTTTTTTTCCCCCTCCAAACCTTTGAGTAACTTGTGTTGATCCAATCCACCTCTGTTCTCTTATATTCTCCATTTTCGTTGTCTGGTCCCACATTACCACTAAGACATTGGTAGACGCTTACCATTTTTCAAGTTTAGTTTCTTTCTTCTGTTGACCCCTTGCAGGGGATATCAGAACTTTCCTTGTGTTTCTCCAAGTGATCTCACTTGAATACTGTGAGGAGGAAAAAAACAAAACAAAACAAAACAAACCTGTCTCCTTCCATGTGTGACTCAGTTCTCTGGCTGCCTCTATCTCCCTTATAAATACCAGTGGCAGCCACGGAGTAACTTACTGCCTGTTTGAATGATCCTCTTTTATAAGCCTTTTTCTAGGGATTTTTTTTTGAGTAAAGGTTTCCCTTATTAATTTTACCAGCCAGCATTCACTTAGCATTTGCTTTGAGGCATAAATGACAGGCAAGGTGACACCCGCCCAAGGAAGTGCCATAAATCAGAAATAATTTCCAAAATTGGCTGTGGAACTGAAGTGTTGAATAGGCAAATACAGGTAAAAATCTCTTTATTAGGGCTGACAGGGACAGCAAATGTCAGCGAAGTGTTTCCTAATGTACCAGGCGAGATTAATTTTGGGGCCCTTTTCGTGCTGAGGCTCTGTGCAGCATTCTCTTAACTAGTCTGCCTCATGGGGTTCCAGAGGAAAGGGGTGGGGAGCTGTAATTGAAAGACTCATCTCACTCTTTCAAGCAGGGAGCTTGGGAGCTGTAGCGTCCCCCCTACTCCTAGACTTCCCTACCCTAGATCTGTTTGTATTTTGCATCTTTAGTGGAAAAGAGTCATAAGTCATGAGGGTAAAATAATGAAGCCAAGCAAGGTATCCAAAGGAGAAACTTGATCCGTTGCAGAGGGAAACTTCCATGAAAAATGGGGAATTGGCAGCAGACGAGGAGGGAGAGAAAGAAGAACATTGGTGGTGGGAAATATGTACTGGTAAAGGGTGTTGGGCACAGTATGACTGAAACTTCATCATGAAGAATTTTGTATCTGTGGAGGAAAAAACAACTGTATTATGAACAACCAGGACTTGAGAAGCTAGGCTAAATATATGTGGAATCCAATCACACATAATGATTTGATGAAGGAATTAAGATGCTTGTCTTGTATGCACAAATTCAGTCCCTAGCATTGCATCTAGATCATTGAACACTACCAAGGATGGCCCCTGAACACAGGTAAGAGGGAACCCTGAACATTACTGAGTGTGGTCACCCCAAAACCCAAAAAACAGTTCAAAGCCTATGTTCATGGGAAGCAAACATGCTGCTTCTTCCCTTTTATTTTAATTTCTTTAGAATTTAGGCAAAGGTCTTCTTTGACCTGTGACTTCTATGGAAAGGCTGAATTAATTAGTTAATTTTGTAAATTGATCCTTATAATAAATAGATAGGTAGATTCTCCCCACCCTTGAGTAATCTGTTTAAATATGTATTCCAAATTATAGCTGACAACAGCAAAATGAAATAAAAAAAAGAGAGAAATCGAATATAAAATGAAAATTATATACTGGAGAAAATTACATATTGCCATGTTCTAGAAAGTGTGCACAGTAGTGAAATAAGAAGTTCATTCTGGGAATTCTTCTTGTACCATTTTATAAAAGAGGTCAGGCTAGTCGCATTAATAGAACACTGCCTTTGAGAAGACTTAATTATAGAAAAATAGAGGAATTAAGATATTAATCTGCTAACATTAGAAATGCAGCGGTAGTTTTGAGGGCAAGGTTAAAACCACTACTACGTGCTAAGATCAAAATTGATCTAGGGAAGGAAATGGTGGGTTCTTTTCTTGTTTGTTTGTTTGTCTTTGGTTTGGGCCACAAGTTACTCTTGGTCTATGCTCAAAAATTGCTCACGGAAGGCTCAGAGGACCATTGGGATGCTGGGAACCAAACCTGGGTCGTCCACGTGCAAGGCAAATGCCCTACCACTGTGCTATCACTCTGACCTCTAGATAAAGAAATGTTGAGAAGCTACCAGAATCAGGCCTCAGTTCTGTGTTAGACTCTGCACCAGGAGCCTTGACTAGCTCCTCTTCAGAAAGCCTGCAAAGCAAGCTACAAGATGCTCAAAGTAATGACTGTAAATAGGACAGGATGGGATTATTATTTTTTGTATCCCCACCTCAGCCTGCATGTCCACTAGGATGGAATTATTTTAAATAAAAAACCAAGATGAGTAGCTTCAATTTGGGGCTAATTGTACTCTTCCTCAAAATCTGAGAGGGTAGTATTACTTTTTCATTCATTCATTTCTTTATTTCTTTATTTATTTATTGTTTTTGAGCCACACCGGTGACGCTCAGGGGTTACTCCTGGCTATGCGCTCAGAAATCGCTCCTGCCTTGGGGGGGCATATAGAATTCCAGGGTGTGAAACTGTGGTCTGTCCTAGGCTAGTATGCACAAGGAAGATGCCTTACCTCTTGCGCCATTGCTCCAACCCCTATTTCTCAGGGGTTACTCCTGGTTCCATGCTCAGAAATTGCTCCTGGCAGGCACGGGGGACCATATGGGGCACCGGGACTCGAACCGATGACCTTTTGCATGAAAGGCAAACGCCTTACCTCCATGCTATCTCCCGGGCCCCTCAACCCCTATTTCTAATTGTTTTAACCCCTTAGGAGTATGAGCAAAGGTGATGGTAGACTTCAGTTGCCTTTGCTCATTCCATATATAAGGAATAAGATAAGGAAGAGATAGTGATAGAAGGCAAGAACTTGAATCAACTTTGTATCCAGAAACTTTCTGGGAACTAGGGAACTTTTTCCATTTATTCGTGTGAACTATTGACTCAAGAAATTGTGGGAGTTGTTGATTTTATTCTTGATAGCCATATACCTTGCTAAAATAAATGGCCCTTTATAGGGAAGGAGGCAAAAGTGAAAATTAGCAGAGACATTCTACAGTCTCTGGAAGAATATTATTTCCCTAGTTTGGCAGATTAGAAAAGAGTTTAAGAGAAGTAAAATAAATTTCCCTAAATTAAAAAAAATAAGCTAGTAAGCAATTCTAAACACACATTTTCCTCATTTGGCCACAAGGCATAAAAAGAATGAGAACTAACAAAATTAAATTTTTTACACTGACAATTGAGTTCATTCCTAGTGAACTCATTCTGAGTCCTCTTATCTTGTTCGTATGATAAACAAGGAATTATTTTAGACATAGGCCAGTGTACAGGATATGGGAGAATTAAGGAATATAGATGTGAATGAAAATACTGACATGTTTTCTTTTAGTACTGTCTTTTAGGACACTATTGATGAAAACAGACAGACAATAGATTTAGAAATGAAGGGACATCTAAGTTATATGAGCGAAGCCCTAAATTTCAATTTATAGATCTACAACACAAACAAACCAAAACCAAAAAGTTAGAAACTAATGATGCTATCATTTCTGACTCACTTTACTCTTTATTTATTTATTTGGATTTTTTGGATCACATCCAATAGTACTGAGGGGTTACTCCTGGCTCTGTATTCATAAATAGCTTCTGGTAGCCTCAGGGGATCAATTGGGATGCCTAGAATCGAACCTGGGTCCTTTCCAGGTTGGTCGCATGCAAGGCAAAAAAGCCCTATTGCTGTGCTATTGCTCCGGCCCCTCTTACCCACTTTCTACATTATACTCTTTATACTTTCTCCTATGTTTGGTGTTATATTCATAATGCTCTTTATTTTTACATATTAAAGTTCCATATGCATTGTTAGTAAGCCCTGAACACTGTTGAGTTTAGGACACCCCCAAAATAAATATAAACTGCTATGTTGTTATTTCATTATACCCAGAACAATATGTGCTAATAACAATTGTGATAAATTAATAATTTCAGTAAGATAGTACAACAATTAAGGTTGCATTTGGCTGACCCAAGTTCAATTCCCAGAGCCAGGAGTAGGTCCTGAGCACAGCAAGGTATGGCACCAAAACAAAGCAAAATAAGAATTTGAATTGTAGTGTCAAGTGAAATTTGAAGCCAGTAGAGGAGATAAAATAGAAAAATTTTATTTTTAGAGTTGAAAAATAGTTTATTGAAAAGTCAAAGGAAAGAAAGTCCTTAGACAAGGAGGAACTTATTATAGGTGTGCTCACATTTACACATGCTTAGGGACATTCTCCCTCCCATATAATGATCACTTGGTGCCATGGATCCCAAGTATAAGAATCTGCATATTTTAAAAACTGGGAGTGAGAGCCTCAACATTTAAATTCTTATTAGAACTCATTGAATATAAGTTTTCACAAGGCAGGTAATTTTTAATTTTCTATACTTAATCCCCTCCAAAAAGACAAGAAGAAACAAAACAGAAATAAAGAGCAAACCAATAGTAAAATATTATACTTAAACCCCAGTACTTAAATAAGTACATTAAATGTGAATGGCTGAAAATATTTGATATGGGAGAGAGGATTTTCTTTGCTTTGGGAGTAATGGTCTTTCAATTTTACTTGACCATTTCAGCCCAATGATTGAAAATGTTGGTTGAGTCTGAGAAAATATGGTTAATTCTTATAAGTGTGGTTTTATTTTGGTTCATCTTTCTCCAGCCACAGCAATGGATCCTAGACTCAAGCACATCCTACATTTCTTATCTATTTAGAAATGACTTAAATTTCCAGATCTTAGTTCTTTAGGACGTTTTTGCATCCCTTTATATGTTTTGGATCATAAGGTGCTTTCTTGTCATTTCATTGGTGCTAAAGTTTTTTTTTAATTCCTTTCTATGTTCTAGAAATAAGTGAAAGTTTTGAAAATTTCTGCAGTTTCTTTATTCTCTTCCTTCCTTCCTTCCTTCCTTCCTTCCTTCCTTCCTTCCTTCCTTCCTTCCTTCCTTCCTTCCTTCCTTCCTTTCTTCCTCCTTCCTTCCTTTCCCCTTTCTTTCTCTCTTCTTTCTTTTCCTCTTCCCTCTTTCTCTCTTTTTATTTTATTTTTTGTTTTTTTTGTTTGTTTTGTTTTTGTGGGGGGGCACACCCAGTGACACTCAGGGGTTACTCCTGGCTATGTGCTCAGAAATTGCCCCTGGCTTGGGGGTCCATATGAGACGCTGGGGGGTCGAACTGCAGTCTTTCCTAGATTAGCATGTGCAAGGCAAACGACCCATCTCTTGAGCATATGCACTGGTCCCCTCTTTCTCTCTTTTTTAATATTTTAATACAAGCCATAGACTTATCAACCTCCTTTTGTGTATTGTGTAACCCAAATGATATCAGTCTGCTGCACCTCAGTTTAAGATATATTGCTCTGTTTGGTTCTTGTCCAAATACACACAGACACACATATACATGCACAAGCATACCAATTCAGATGACCTTCTTCCTCATCCAAGAGGACCTTATGTATCAATTCTCTCACTCCTGTTATATTTACATAGATTGCTTTGTGCTGTTTGTTTATCTTTGCAATATACACTACATGTGCATTAAGAGTTCCTGTCCAAGAAGACATATTCCCTTCCTTACATGTAGTGAAAATTTTATTTTTCTAAGCTTTTGTTATTCATAGCATCCCTAGAGCTAGTAGAAGTACCATGAGTGAATTTGTTTGTAGATAACAGAGAACATAGAGATGGCCAATAATTATCTTGTTTAAAATGGCAAGCAAGGAGAGATTATTTTTCCACATTATACATCTTCTTTGTTACAATTAAAAAGGCAATGAAGCACTCCCCAAATATACACGTACTTACTATGTATACATTATTATAACATAAACATGAGTATCATAAACAGAAAGTCAGGATGTCTGACTCAGCCAAGCATAAATATACTCTAATGTATTGATAACCTCGTGGACTGCAACCATTTTGTTCTGTGTCGGGTACAAGTATTTAATACAGGTTTTAGGGATTTACATATTGCAATGTACAAATCTGTACAATTATGGTGAAAGAATTGAACTCAATTAGGAGACTTAATCATCATTATAAGACACTCAGAAAAACGTCAAAGATGAAAACATTTTTAACTGTTCCAGCCCAGTCCTATACATCTTTCCCTTCTAAAAGCAAATCTCTTGTTGGGTGCTTCTCCATTTGAATAGTCATTATACTTGTAATGAATCTTATTCCAGTTATGAAAGCTTGTGGACATAGATGTTATGAGAGTGGATGTTTCTGAATGATGGCCATAAACTAAAACATAATATAAAACATGTATAACTAAAACTTATATATATATGTATATAAAACAAACATTTCTAAAACATGTATAACTCTAGAAGTAACAATAGAGAAATGAGGTTTTTAATAAAATTGGAGTAACAATGTGGTGTTTTGCTGTATAAAGAGGCTGGTTAAATAAATGCTATTTACTGATTTTTGTATAAAAATGAAGCATGGTAGAGGGGAAGAATACAGAAAGCATAGTAATTCTTAAATAAGGAGCTGGGTCTAGGATTTACAGTACAGTCAAGAGTTTGACCATCAGGCTACTACAATCATTTCCTGTGTCATCAAAAAAAACTTTATTATTCCTTAAGGTGTGGTAGAATTACTATGTATTTATATTTTAACTATTCACCAACTCTAGTCTTTGCTCATTTTCTCTGTAACTTAGAGTTTCTGATATTCTCTCTCTTCTTCCCTCGCCTCTCTCTCTCTCTCAACACACACTAATATAAATAGTGCTATAAAACCATAAATACAAAGATAGTTTTTTCAAATTGTGCTATTTGTATAGATGCCTAAAAGTGGCATTTATAGCTTATACAGTAGAACCATTTCTTTAGTAATTTTGAGAGTTTTTCATGCTGCTTTCCACACTAGATGAATCAATTTATATTCCCATAAACAACGTATTAAGACTTCTGTCTCTCCACATCTCCATCTGCTCTAACTGTATCTAACTTTTTGTTTATTTTAGGGGGAGGGCAAAATCAGCTCTGTTTTGGGCTTATTTACCTCCTTCTTCAGTGCTCAGAAATCACTCCTGGTGGAACTCAAGCTATCATACCAGGTACCAGGGTATCGAACCTAGGATAACTGTAGGTTAGGTGAGCACCTTAACCCCTGTACTATCTCTCCAGTTCCTCCGGCTTTTTTCACAGGTGTGGGTGGTATCTCATTTTCTTTCGATTTGCACTTTACTCATAATAATTGATATTTACCATAGTTTTCATTACCATGTCAGTTATGTAATTCGCGGTGTAATGTGTGTTCAGTGCTCATCTTCCGTTTTTCAATGAGGGTAAATTTCTCCTTGAGTTTTGTAAACCACTCTCTGGTGGCTGCAATTAGAATAACCTACAGATTAGTAGAATTTTTCTTCCTGCTCTGAGTCATATAATATGTAGATATCTCTACTTTGCTTGTTTGTATAGTTTTAGCACACAACAAACACATATTTCTTCCTTCCTTCCTTCCGTCCTTCCTTCCTTCCTTCTTTCTTTCTTTTTTCTTTTTCTTTCTTCTTTCTTTTCCTTCCTTCCTTCCTTCCTTCCTTCCTTCCTTTCTTTCTTTCATTCTTTCTTTCTTTTTCTTTCTCTTCCTTTCTTTTTCTTTCTTCTTCTACATCTCCTCCTCCTTTCTTTTTCATCTTTAACTACTTCTCCTTCTCCTTTTCCTCCTCCTCTTCCTCTTCTCCAGCTCCTGCTTTTCTTCTTCATCCTCTTTTTCTTCTTCCCAAATTGCATTAAGAAAAAAGTCAGACCTTCTTGTTTTTGTTACTTGGGGAAAAGGTAATTGGGAGGAAAAACACTGGAGGAAAAAATGTGCGAGATTGCAAATTTTACAATCAAGCCATCATTCTATTGAATGAATAGTAAAAACTTACCTTCTTGGCACCAGTTACCAACTTCTACCTTCTGTGTATAAAGAGCCTGGAGACTGTCATGCCTCCCTACACCCTATTCCTATCTTCCTGTTAGGATTCACACACCACATTTCTCCTGCCAAAAATAATTTGAGGTGCTTCCAATGAAAGAATAATGCAATCAGACTCAACCATTTCCATGGAATAAACATAAAATTAGGCAAAATCGAAGGAAGATAATTCAGTTATACATGGCCAAGGGCATGAATAACATAAGTTAATCGAACTTTTTTATTTAAACACTTTCTCTTACCCCACTGGATTTTCCAAGTGGTGACCCAAAAAGTTTCTTTTTATCTCCCACCTCTCTGAACATTCTCTTTTCTGACTTGACTCAGTAATCCTCAGCTCACACATGCCTCTGGGAGAGTTTGGGGAATACTGCTGATCTGTAGACCACAACAATTCAACTTAAATTAGAATTGAGGGAGTAGGAATATGATTCAGTAGTAAAGTCCATACCTTACCATGCATGAGACCTGGGTTTTATCCCCTGTACCACAAAATAAACAAAGAAGACTTTGTAGCAAGGAGCTGGCCTTGATATACAGATCTGCTGTCTCTACAGTCTATAAAGCTAGAATCATTTTTTAAAGTTAATTGCTTTATTTAAACACCATGGATACAAGATTGAGTTTCAATCATGCAATGCCCAACACCCTTCACAAGTGCACATTTCCTTTTCAAATGCTAGGATATAAGTTTAGAACTGAGTTTGATGTTAAAATATAAGTTTAGAACTCAGTTTTGTTTAGAACTAACTTTTTGTGTGGCCAAAGCGGTGGTACAGGATGTAAGGCGTCTTCCTTGTGTGAGCTAGCCTAGGACAGACAGTGGTTCGATCCCCTGGTGCCCCGTATGGTCCCCCAAGCCAGGAGTAACCCCTGAGTGTCACCGGGTTAGGCCCAAAAACCAAAAAAAGAAAAAAGGAATTAATTTCTTGTTCCACTTCTATAACCTAGCTTTCTATAGACATAACTGCAGTCATAACAGGCTTCATATATGTGGCAGAGCCCAGAACAGCCAGTACCAGAAA
>PVKC010006534.1:0-30905 GCA_004027635.1 Crocidura indochinensis
ATTAAGCAAAAAAAAAAAAAGAATAAAATAAAATAAAATAAATAAAAAATAATTAATTAATTTAAAAACATATGCTGAGAATGGATGGAGTCTTTCTAGTGGCTTTCTGCCTCAGTTTGAGAGAGGACATGAAAAAGGTAATTGAAACCCCACAACAATACAAAAATATATGTCAAATTAGATATCCAGTGAGCCCTGCAGCTATTAAGAGAAGCACCACATATTAGTCTCAGTTTTGAACTCATATCATGCAGGAGTGCAAAAAGAAGGAGAAAGATAAGATAAAATAATATAAAAATAGAAAAGGAGACATCCACTTCAATATCTATACCAAAATAAAGAAGTCAAACTATCAATCAATCAATCAATAAATATATATGTGGAAAAGTGATTATTTTGTGCTTTTTTTTTTCTTTTCCACCTGCATAGGCACAGTAATTATTGGGGATATTATAAAGGGAATTCCCTTGGCCTAGGAGATACAGGATTTCTCTGTCCCTGATGTATACTGTCACGGGGTTAACTATAGACTCCTTGTATGATCCTTTACTCTGTCCTCTGTGCTTTCGTGATGTATGGAAGACTTCTGCATCGTGACTGTGCAGCTCAAGGAATGGAGCTTGTGATAAAGGCTTTCTTTGTGGTTCTAGCAGTTCTGCTTCTTCAGTGTCATTTTACTTCATCTTCTGTAGTTGGTGTTCTTGGTCATTGTGTTGCTCCTAGGATGGAGACTGGGACGGAGTCTTTCGCTATGTTTCTGGAAGACCCATTCACTTGAGGTTGTCTCAGTCAGACCTCTGGAGTTGGATATCTTGTTTGTTGAACTGATTGTAGACCGAGAGCTAGGCTAGAGCTATTTGTTGCTGTTGTTGTTGGTCCCGGGATGCATACTGTTTAGTCCTGGTTGTAACAACCAGTCATCTGTATATAGCAATCCTGGTTTCTGCATAGATCAGAGGGTGACATGTCTTCTGATTTTGTCTTATCGTTGGCTGGTGAGGAAGGAATACTTGCTCTTAGATCTAGTTGTCCCCATTTCCTCGTTGTCAGGTCATCAATTTGGAGCTGGCGTATGTTGGCGTCAGAGCAGTATTGTGAATGTCCTGGAGGGGACTTGTCCTGGGGCTGTTGTGGAGAACTCTGTCATTTCTATGTCTGGGATCCAGGGGTCAAGGCTGGATGGTTGGTGCCTAATTCCCTGGAGTCTAGGTTGGTTCCCCATGACATACATTCAGGGTGGGAGATGTCCCTGTGTTGTGATAAAGTATAAGTTCTTATCCCTAGTAGATAAGAGCTTGATTATGCAGGTAAGATTCCCCCTATTTTTAGTATGCCTATGCAGGAAGAAGTGGTGCTACATTGTGTTGCTGGTGGATTTGGGGGTGGAGAGAGAAGAAAACAGACCCATAACAAAAACTAAAAATATATATGCTCAGATATATCTAAATAAAAAAGAGTTTCTTAAAAGAAAAAAAAAGGTTGAATAAAAGTTGTAATTAAAGGAATAAAGTGGGGCTGGGAGGGATAGCAAGGAGGCAAGGCTTCTGTCCTTCCTGCAGAAGGATGGTGGCTCATATCCTGGCATCCCACATGGTCCCCCATGTCCACCAGGGGCAACTTCCGAGCGTAGAGCCAGGAGCACCCTCTGAGTGCCGCCAGCTCTAACCCAGAAGGAATCATAAAACAAATCAAATCAAAACACAAAAAGTAGAACAAAACAAAACAACACAAAAACCAGAACGAGAAAAAGAAAACAAGAGAAAAAAGAAAAAACGAACAAGGGGTGAATAAAGAAAAAAAACAAAGAAAAAGGGAGAAAGTGATACAGGTGGTTATTTTACAATGGGGAGAAACAGTATAAGAGATAGTGTTATCTAGGTCTATATTTTAATCACATCCGGTGGTACTCAGAACTTACTCTTGGCTCCTCATTCAGGGATCACTCCTGGTAGAGTTTGCAGGAATAACAATCACTTCTATTTCATAATGTTTTTCTTTTTTTGGTAATACTTTGCACAGAAAATCATATATGTTCAAGGAATGCTTGTTGATAGATTGTTTAAAACTCCTCTTCCCACAGGATGATTTTAATGATATATAAATATATATATAAATAAAAGTAAAATTATTTCAGGAGACTTTCCTGAAAGAAAAGACTCAAAGATACCTTACCATTTTGCTTAAATCTGGAATGTCTAGAATGAATGACAAAATGATATCAGAAAATCAAATTTTATTTTTTTCCCAGGAATCTGACCGAGTGGCATTTGGGGGGGGGGTTCCATATTTAATCTCCACACTGAAGCAACAGCAAAAACTTCATTTTTTTGTGGTAGGAAACAATTTAGAAAAGTTGATTTTTTTTCAGTATGATTAGCGTTTTAGGTTTTTAGAATTAAAATTATATTTGAATACTAACTCCTGCATTAACTGACTCTGCAGCTTTGGGAAGCTATTTGACTTATCAATTTTCCCTTTTGTTAAAGGGTCATAATAATATGTACTCTGTGAAATTGTAGTAGACTTTAAGTGTTTATAAGTACCTGGCTATGGTGGCCTTTGGTAATGGTTGCTATATATAGAAGTGTCAAATTTAGTTAAGTGTACCAATTATGGGATCATATACAAGACAAAGTCCAGACTTTTCATGTTATTGTGGATAATGTAGTTATCTCCTGAGTATTTAACTGGCTATTTCCAGACTGGTTGGAAGGCAGGGGAATTGTCTGGGCCACATCCAGCTGTGTTTAGGTGCTATTTTAGACTCTGCTAGGAGGACAACTTGTAGTGTTGGGGATACAACCAGATGCAATGCATGTACTCAGTCTATTGATTTCTCACGGGCCCTGGGCTAATATCTTTGGGAAGATGGTGTGTTTCTACCACCTTCAGTATTTGGGAAGCTCTGTACCCATGGTCTCTCCCAGTGGCACTTGAGAGGCCTTGTGGGATTGAATTGGGGTTGGTTGCATGCAGGGCAAGTGCCTTAATCACTGTACTAACTCTCGAAGCACTGGAGTTCCTTAATTCTAATGAGGAATGTGTAAGTTGATATTAAAGTGATTGTTTGGTAATACTGTGCAACTAATAATATATTTTAAAATATTTAAGAAGTAATCACGACCATAACCCAGAAACTCACTTGGAATTGTTTTGTGCCAGACTTAAAGACTGTTTGTCACAAAATTTCGCATACCTCCATCAAAGGATTGTTTTCAAACTCATGTACCTCTTTTTATTTTATTGCCACTGTGTGGTTCTGCCTGACATCAATCATGATTTTCTAGTTCTCTTTCTGTCAGTGACTTCATTAGAAGAATAGCTTTGTTCAGTGCAAGGCTTTCAACATACGTTAAACCAAGACAAAATAAACATATCTGGAAACTATTAACTTTCAGTATATAAAACATGCAAAGATGCAATCATTTGGATTTTTCTTTAACATTTCAATTAAATAAAATATTTCAATTAAATACAGATAAATATAAACAAAAGAAAATTAAAAAAATTAAAAAAGAAAATTAAACACAACTGCTGCTGCGTTCCTTGAGGCTGTATCATATCTAGACTGAAATCTGAGGATATTCCTTTTGCTAGCCCACACCTGTTTGGCTCTGCATGATTTACAGCAACTGGGTGTTGCCTGGTTTCCCTGTCAACTGGCAATGAGAAGTACTTTTTTGAGCCCCCTATGTTCATTGTCTAGCCAGTTTTCAGAATCTCCTAGGAGAATGCCTGACTAGGAGAAAATTATTGACAGTGAAGTCAGGGCGGATCTCCCATTTCACCTGGTTCTCCTTCCAGTCAGTTTCAAGAGTTTGCTGCCAGGATACCAGTTTAAATGGATGCTGTACAAATTTATCAGTCAGAACCATGATTAAGTCAACTCTCCATACAGTGACTTTATTCTATAGCTGTAAGGCCCTCCATGGGAATCTTCAAAAATTTCTCTGTGAAATGCTGTGGCCCTGCCATTTGTAAATGAAAATTCAATAATAACCCAGCTTTGGGAAACAGGTGATAGTTGTCCATCAAGAGGCATCTCACTGGGGCTCAAGGAATATCACAGTGGGTAGGGCATTTGCCTTGCATGAAGTCTACCTGACTTCGATCCCCGCCATACCCTGAACCAGGAGTGATTCCTGAGCACAGCGACAGGAACAACCCCTGAGCACCACTGAGTGTGGCCAAAAACCAAAAAAAAGAAAAATACGTAAAGAGATATTCACCCCATCTTGTGTTCAGTTCAGCTCTTAGCTCAGTTCTTGCTTCTGGTGCTTATTGTGCAACTTTCCATGGAGCTAATAGTGACTTCTTGTCCATCACATCCCATAGGCCATTCTCTGTCACCATCCATGAAGGCCACCTCACTAGACTGTGATTTCTTCAATTATTGGTCTTTTCCTATGTTCAAAAGAGTTGCTTTGTCAAGTAGCTTCTTGAATATCAGGCTACTGATTTTATTTTTTTACTAGGACCCATGTATATTTGGTTTCCATTCTCGCTTTAGTTTTGTCTGGTCATCCAACAGACATTATCACCTTATCTCCACCTGATCTTATCTTTCTGTCTTCTTGAAAAGCAATACCTGCAGAATTATTCAGAGGGTTTGCTTATGCAAAAAATGCATTGGGCATTTAGAATGGGTTGAGTTAAAAGGGTTAAGCAGTGTATGTGTTTATAAGACTTTTGCTGTTGGATTAGTAAATAAGTCACTATAGTCAATACACTTGCAGAAACACCATTATCAAATAAAGTAGTCGTGTTTGGGACTTGACAAAGACATTAAAAGCAGATGTCATTTTCTCAACTGCACTTCACTCTTCCCACTCTTCACTCTTAATGTTATAATGTTTTGAGCTTTATTGATGGTTTCTCTGTAGTACTATAGTGTTACTCAAAAAGCTTTCAATTAAAGTGTTTGGTTACTGAGTTTGCCCTTTACGATGCCTCTGATTGAGAAAATTCAACACTTATTGAGAACTTACTAATGGACAATGTTATATTAGTTGTGGGAAGCACAGATATGAATGAATAGACAAGGCTTGTCCTTGGAAAAGGAATTCCAGTGCAAGATCTTTTAGAATGATAGTTTTACATCATTGTTTTATTTTTCTTCGTTTTAGGACTTACACTTAGTTAATAGGACTTAATTTTTTTGCCACTCCAAATAAAGATTTACCTTAAGGAAAATAAGATATTTCTGAATGTTAAAATAAGAAAATAGGATAAATCACATAAAATCATTATTTCAGGGTCCCGGAAAAAGAAAAAAAATCATTATTTCAATAAGTAAGCAAAATTTTAGCAAGCTCAAAAGATTATAACAAAAAATCCAAAAGTTTATTATACAAATTAAAAGTAATATGTAGCAGTTTTTTTGGTAAGTTTTTTTTATTGGTGAATGAATGAGCGAATTCAAAGCAATAATAAAACAATATCACTCTGGTAGCAAAAGTAAAAAAAGGCTTTTTCCACTCTGGCGAAAATCATGTTCAATTTGTTTTTATTTATTTATTTATTTTAATTTTTGGGCCACACCCGGCAGCCTTCAGGCTTTGTGCTCAGAAATCATTCCTGGCAGGATCGGAGGACCATATGGGATGCTGGGTATTGAACCCCTGTCCCGGGTTGGCCACGTGCAAGGCAAAGGCCCTACCACTGTGCTATCACTTTGGCACCTACCCATGTTCTATCTTGATCAGATATCTTCCTCTCCCTTTGATGTAAATAACACTATAATAAAAAGAAAAAAGAAAAGAAAAATGATACAATATTGTATGTCTAACCATATATTTCACCATATCTCAAATATTTCTTACATACCTCTAGAAAGAAATTTAAATACAAATATACATAAAAGCTAAAAATTAAAACAAAACAATCTTATCACCTGGGGCCCGGGAGATAGCATGGAGGTAAGGCGTTTGCCTTTCATGCAAAAGGTCATCGGTTCGAATCCCGGTGCCCCATATGGTCCCCCGTGCGTGCCAGGAGCAATTTCTGAGCATGGAGTCAGGAGTAACCCCTGAGCACTGCCGGGTGTGACCCAAAAACCACAAAAAAAATAATCTTATCATCTAACCTTTATTATTATCACAAATGTTGAGGATCTTCTCAATTACTGGCTAGTTTCATAAATTAAATAACTTAAAATAATTCATTTGAAATAGATATTGTTATTCTCATTTTTGCCAATGAGCAAAGAACTTAAAGGTGCTAAAACTTGTTTGTATTGTGACTTTTAACTTAAACCTGGTTTTCTCTAAAGTCCTTGTTCCTATATACTTAATATATATTTACTAGAATTTACTAGAATACATTATATTTATTATATTATGTTTACAAGAGCATATATATTTACTAGAATTGAAAGTATCATGAAGGGTATTTGGTGATGTCTCAAGTTGTTTATGAATATAGTTAAGTAAAATAAAAGAACAAATGTAGAACTTTGCATCTATGATACTACATATGTTCTAACATTTTTTTGTAGCATAGTACACAATCTGGAAAGATATATACTAAACTATAAACATGTTTATCTGTGAATAATTTTTGAGTATCTCTATATTATGATTGTTCTATATAATCCGTGTTGTAAAAAATGATATTAACAAATAATTATTTAACAAATATTTAAAATATTATTCTATCAATATTTAATAAATCATCAAAATAAATATCTGATGTGAATATGACAGTTTTTGGTTTTGATCACACTAAACGTACTAGGGCTACTCCCACTTCAGTGCTGGAAAACCACTATTGGTAGTACTTGAGAATTTGCATAAGGCTGGGGATTGAACCTGCCCTCCAGCATCCAAGCATGGGCTTCAGCCCTTACAGGTATCTCCCAAGCTATTACAATATATTTTGAGATTTATAAGAGAGAGTCAGCTGAGCCAACTATTTGCTTAAAAGAGGAAGCACACCTAGGGAGTACAGGGAAACTGGTTATAAAACATAACTAGACAGATCAGAGAACAGAGGAACAATTATTTAATACACATTGGGTAAACAGTTGGTATTAGCAATTAAGAGATATAAATAAAAGCATCACAATGTAAATATTATTATCTATGGGAACAAGAAAGATTTTCCCAAAAGAGTGTTGATATAGAGGTTCCAAAGGTTTCAGAAGTCTTAAAGTTGTCTTTCTACTTATGGACCATGATATTCAACAAATATTCACATGCTGTACTGTGCCAGACTTTGCTATCATATAGCAGCAAGCTAAATGTCTTTCCATTATCATCATCATCATCATCATCATCATCATCATCATCATCATCACACTCAGCAGTGCTCAGGAGTTAATCCTGGCTCTATGTTCAGAAATCGCTCTTGGCAGGCTCCGGAGACCATATGGGATGCCGGAATTCGAACCACCATCCTTCTGCATGCGAGGCAAAAACACCCTACTTCCTACTTCCATGCTATCTCTCCGGCCCCCCACTTATCATTTTTAAAGAGATGTTGCATAAAATGGGAAATATTAGCCTCCAAAATGTGAGGTATAAAAGTGGTATATTAAATTATATACATATATCTTTTGATCTCAGCAATGTGGAAGTGAAAAATTAATGAAAAAAGCCTAAAATAAAATACTTGGAAATATTGTTATTTTTCCAGTAGTATTGTGGATTTTATGTATATTTTTATAATGTTCTAATGTATATTTTTAAGGTAGAAAAATAAGCACAAAACAGAAACATTTACTAGATGTTTGTATTTTTTCAGTAAATTAATAATGGCAACCTATGTCCATGCAATAATGGGAATTTAATGGATCTAATTTAAATTTTCAGAATTTGTGATTTTATTGAGTTCCCAAAGCATCTTTGTTTTACTGATATGTTTAAAGCTTTTAAGATGCTACTTTCATTAAAACACTTGTGTAGTAAATGGTAATTGTGTATTGAACAGATTAAAAAACTTACATTCAACAGATCAAAAAGTTTAACACAATGTCAATTTGATTAGGTAAATGCAGGTTTTAACAGCCTTGTAATTCTTTAGTCTTCTTATGTTACATGCTATAAAGAGTGCAGTAATATAATTAAAATTCTGAAAATGGCTATTGAGGATGATGGTGTTTTTCTTTTTCCCTTTTAAAGTTAGATGAGGGAATTTAAATTTCCTCTCAAGCATTATTTCCAATAGGGAAGAATCCCACTACAGTGGATCTAAGTAAACTTTAATTATGTTTCATACTTAAGTGTAAATTTATTTTGTGTAATTGGTTTGTGTTTTGAAATGTTTTGGATATAATTCCTCAAGTTTAAGAATTTTTTTGCAGTTCATATTGGAAATTTTGTTTGATTTAAAAATAAAACCATTTAATAAATTTTGTTTGCTTGGTCATGGACCACACCCGACCCTTAGTGCTGAATATACTCTTGGTTTTGAGCTCAGGGATGGCTTCCTGGTCTGACTGGTTGGACCTTGGGATCAAACGAGTATTGGCAGTGTGAATTCAAGTATCCTACCTTCTATAGTATCCTTGGTCCCAAATAAAAATATTTAACTTGGGGCCAGCGTGGTGGTGCTAGTATCTGCCTTGCCAGCGCTAGCCTAGGATGGACCGCGGTTCGATCCCCCGGAGTCCCATATGGTCCCCCAAGGCAGGAGCGACTTCTGAGCACATAGCCGGGAGTAACACCTGAGCATCACCAGGTGTGGCCTAAAAACAAAACAAAACAAAACAAAATGGTATCACTCATCTATGGGTTTTAAGAAAAATGAAAGACTTTCTTGCAATAATAACTTTCAGACACAAAAAAGAAAGAGCTGGAAGTTCCAACTCACCTCATGAAGCTCACCACAAAGAGTGATGAGGTTAGTTAGAGAAATAACTACATTTTGAACTGTCCTAAAAATGAGAACGTATGAGGGAAATGTCTAGAGTACAGGCGGGGGTTAGGTGGGGAGGAGAGAGATTTGGGACAATGGTGATGGGAACGTTGCACTGGTGATGGGTAGTGTTCTTTACATGACTGAATCCCAAACACAATCACGTATGTAATCAAGGTGTTTAAGTAAAATAAATTAATAAAAAAACCAAAATATTTAACTTAAAAAATTTTGAAAAGAGGCTGGACCCTCTCTACAGTGGATAAGGCATTGGCCTTACATGTGTCTAACTTGGGTTCATCCTGACATCCCATATGGTCTGCTGAGCACTTTCAAGAGTAGAAGAGTAGTGCCATGAGTACTGCTATGAGTACAAAGCCAGGAGTAATCCCTGAACATTGCCTTGAGTAACCCCAAACAAAAAAAATTTTGGAAAAGTTCTTAGTTAACAACTTAAAAGGAAATGTACTTGGTTAGATCAGAATTTATATTCTATGTAATTGTGCCATAAGATTTAAAACTGAAGGTCAAAATTATTAAAATGAAGTATAGTCATGTCAAACTCAGTAACTAACCTAGCTAGAGAATGGAAACAATGTCAAGATTATTGAGTAGACCAGATCCCCAGTAATTTCCAGAATTTGTTTTGTTTTTAACATGAGTCTCTCTTATGGAGTTTCTTAAATTTTTCCTGGATGGAAGCATTTCTTCCACCACTTAAAAAAAATCTTTTCTTTGCAGAAAGATTCCACCTCAGGTGGAAGTGGAAAGAAGAGCCCCTACTTTTTGCATTATCTTGTTCATGTTCTTGCCCCTGCCAGTGAAGCAGACAATGAAGTTTATTAACTTTGACTTTGAGACTGAACTCAGTTGGGAAGTGGAAGTCAATGAAATAGGGCTGGCAGTTTTTTTTTTCTCTCTATTTTTCCGAGAAAATTAAATGACTGCTGCTTCTCTTCCTCCATGTCTTCTCTTTGAGATGCCCAATGCTCTTTTTTTTTTTTTTGTAGTTTTTGGGTCACACCCGGCAGTGGTCAGGGGTTATGTCTGTCATTGCATTGGGCATCTGTTTACCTGTTCTTTTTCTTAGTGTTGCTATAACTCTGAGGGAAATGTGGGACTATGTCATTTGTGTGCTCAGAAGCTCATGGTCTCACACTGGCTTACTCATATGTTTATTTTAGGTGGAGGATTTACCTTTTCTAGACTCAGACAGTACGCAGGTGACTCTTCTCCTCAGGGATTTGAAGTAAAATAATATTTCAATGACCCCTGTTACAATGCTGCAATCTTTAACAGAAATGCTCTTGGTTGAAATAAAAGCACGACAGAAAGAAAATTTGCGAGCAATACATTTCCTAATCAAGAAATAGAGAATTTCTGAGAGTCATCAGGATTTTTCTTTTTCCTTCAAACTTGGCAGAAGAGGACATAGGGTTTATTTCTCTATTGCTTTGTCTCTCTCCCCATCCTTATTTTATTTTATTTTATTTAAAGAAAATATATCACGCAGTTGACACAGTTGATCATATCCCATCCCTACTTTTAAAGCTAGTCTTCTCCCTTTCTCTCCATTAACAAGAATCATCAGTATTTTGGTTGATTATAATTGAAATAAGTGAAAGTCAAAGAATAAAATGATCCACTCTATGCGGTAAATCTCAGCTATTTTTCCTTCTAAATAACAATATTTCTTCAGGACACATATTTTATTATAGAATTAAGGGTGTGTGTGTGGTAGTGGAATTGGCTATTACTCGTCTTTGGATGAGAATATTTAAATTCTAAGAGAGAAATGTTATGATAGTCGCTAGAGGAGACAGGTAGTTGGTGTCAACTTTCACAGAGAAGAATGAGATAGAGAGCAATTGTGATACGTAATGCATCTGGGAATCAACAGGAATTTTACGGTAATTATGATTATGACAACAGTTGTACTAGATTTTCACAGTAGCTTTGTATTTCAGAGATTTGCAAGAAAAATGTACAGCCTCTTAGGAAACTCTGTATGAAAAACATTTTAATCACTTTAATTTTCTATAAAACGTGAATCTGAGCAAAGAAACGGTTGAGTCGTTTCCCTAGGGAGTAATACCAGATCGATTCGTGGTAAATCCAAGCAGCTTAATTTCTGATTTACTCCTTTTGTATCTACAAATCCTACTTTTCTCAAGATGGAAGCAATTTGCATGTGAAATTTAGGAGAAAAGTTCTTTGGATTAAATCCCTTAGGAGAACATAGTCTAGTTTCTTTCTGCAAAGATTTTTTAAGTGGTGGAAGAAATGCCCCCACTCAGAAATAAACTGATGAAAATACCTCTTGGGAGAAACTAGAAGCATTATTAGTTCTTCTCTAAGCTTTAGTGTGTTTTTCTAGTATTTTTTAGAGTTGAATATTTAGAATTAATAGGCAACTCTTAAGGTGGAAACTCAATGCTCGATTATAAAAGGGTCTCTCAGGGTCAGTCCCGGGGGTGTAGTGGGTCTGAAATAAGTTGTTTCAGTTCAGCAGCTGAGAAATGCCTTTGAATTCCCTCCAAATAGCATTTTTATCTGTTCACTCTTTGAAATTCCACATTAGAGATTCCCCTCACCCATTTTTGTTAGCTTCAGGTTCCATATTCTCTGCAAAATGCAAATATCGCAGGCATAACTAAATATGACATTTAGCCTTATGGGAAAGCTCTGGTGAGTTATAAATGCTTTTCTGGATTGTGGGAATTTATTTGGCCTTAAAAAGTATTGAGAAGGCTGGAATCTTGGTAGTTTGAAGTTGTAAGTGGAGAGTAAAGAGGTGTTTACCCAACTGTGAAAGCGAGGGTGTGTACTTGAGAAAAGCTGAAGCTGGAAGCCAGCTCTCCCCTGCTTCCCTCTCCTGCTAGCTTTTTATCGTTGAATAAACAAATGAATCTCTTCACTTAATGCCCCATTATTTTAAGTTATGTATTTCAGAGGCACAATTTTATTTGAGTTTTATTTGAGTTTATTCTTGTTTTTTGAGGAAAAAAAAAGGAGATACTTGTGACTGCACAGTTACAGTTATAGTGATGGTGAAAGTTACAGTTATAGTGATGGTGAAATAATTTTAAGAATCTACCCACGTTTTCACTAAAAACTTCAGGATATTTTTCAGAGGTTCCCAAATTTATTGGACCGATTGCTCCCTTTTCAGAAAAAGTAAAAGTACTTAGTAGTCTGCATTTCTAAGAAATGCCTCCCATTCCTAAAAGTGGCACCAAGGCTATGACTTGCCTCCCTTGATTGATCCAGTGCACTAATGAATGGGTGGTATCCACTTGGGCAAACACTGATTCATCTTTCCTTGAATCATCAGGCTCCAGAAGAGAAATCTAGGTATGAAGATGATGAATACTTAATACATGGATCTTGAGGAATGAAAACCCAAAGAATGCACATCACACTAGTTGCAACAATGGCAGTGAAATTTGTCTTCAGGGGACCTCCCTCTGGGTGACATCATGGCACTTGAGGAAGCAGCCCTGGCCTCTGTCAGTGAGCAGCACACACCTGCTAGCCTTTATCTGCCCACAAGTGAGGCCATTTAAAGCCTTGACAGCAGGCAGCTGGCCCTGCCCTGGGATCCTTTGTCATTCCAAATGGTGCTGTCATGTGGATAAGTTCATTTGAGTGGACCTTTTCTGACTGTTACCTTGCAGCTCTCCTGAACAGCTTATTATGCTCCAGTCTCATTCATTGTTCCTCTGAACTGACCCTTTCCTTCTGACTCATCCTTAGATTCCAATCCTCTCCTTCCCTCTGTCCAAAGTAGCCTTTGCTCTGGTTCTCCTAACTGTCAGAATACAGTGCATTCCTATCAAAACAAGCCATTTGGTCTTCCAACTTGGTGTTATTCCAGTTATTCTCACCACTGAATTGTGCTCAATTCTGGCTGTCTGTGTGCCTGCCACTAGGCCCACTTCTAGAGTTAGGTTTTCTGTAATTAAAGAGGTAAAGATATTTCAACCCAAATGCCAGGTAGGAGAGTGGCAATTTAGATACATAGCTATGAAGCATGAACAAGGAAAGAAACAAAATGTCTGCCAGAAAAAAGAATATTTCTATCCTGTGAGTTAGAGTAGAATGAAATTAAAGGCTTGGGATATCCTTTGACCCTCTGCTAAAGAAAAATATGAAAAGAGACTGTGAACAAGCCTATACTTCAAAGACATGAAGCCGATTTATTTTATTACCTTTCATAGAAAAGGGGGTTTTATTTTATGATAGTTTTATGAGCAAAATCCAGGTCTTTGGAGCCTCTGGCTATAAAATCAGAAGGCAATAAATGTAAAATGCTATTAATATTACTATAGTTTTTGTTATAAAGATATGGGTGCTGTATATAGATTAAGGAAATTATAATTTGACCTAAATAACAGAAAAATTACAAAATATACTAATTGCATGTTTTCTTTCATTGTGGATTTTTTTTAAAGCTTCTTATAACAAGGGCAGAAATGATGACATTTAAAATTTTTGTTTGCATTACCTGCGTCCAGAATGACAGTTTGATACCAAAATTTTCAGTTGTATCAAGTGAATATCTTTGGGACAGATACTTAAACATCTGGTATTGCAAAAGATTTTCAAGTTCTTTTTCTGTTTGAGGAAATATTGTTCCTCTTCTCATTTTACTTGAAATTATTGAACAAACAGCATATTTGGTTTAGTTATGGAATGATGATAATGATTATAATTAATGATAGTAGTCCTTGGATTAGCCAGAAATATCTATACCTATCTGGAGATAAAAATAATTTAATCAAAAGAAAAAAAGGAAGAAAAGAGTCCAGAGAGATAGCATGGAGGTAGCGTGTTTGCTTTGCAAGCAGAAGGACTGTGGTTTGAATCCCATCGTCCCATATGGTCCTCCGAGCCTGCCAGGAGCGATTTCCGAGCATAGAGTCAGGATTAACCCTGGCTGGCTTTATCTGGTTTTTGAGTGTGACCCAAAACCAAAAAAAAAAAAAAAAGAATTTAGGAAACTGAGTCATAAAATTTTGGACACTTGATTAATTCAAAATCAGTTGGTAGAGAAATGCCAGACATCCAGGAAAAAGCTGCAGTTTCAGTTCAAAGGCGATCTGCTGAAAGCATTCCTTCTTGGTGTGAAAAGGCCATCTTTATTCTGCCATGATTTCAACTCATTGGATGAGTTTTACTTAAAGTCTGCTGCTTGAAACAAATCAGGGGAAAATAACAACGTAATAGAAACATCCAGAATAATATTCGACCAAACATAAGGGCACCAATATAAGTATAAATATAAGGGCCCCATTCATGTTGGCACATAAAATTAGCCATCATGGGACATTACCTTTATTGAAGATATTTAGCTCTCTTCTTCCCAAATGTTAGCTCATTCCCAAGTTTAACTCTGTCATAGATGGACCTCATGGACCGAGCATCTCCATTCCACAGCAAATAAAACTATAGTAACAAAGTGCTATGTCAGGTAGTAGGAAGTGGTAGAGCTGGGTTTCATGTTTCTCATATTTCGATTTAAACATAAAAATAACAGATGGTGAAAGAACTGCTGAGTTTATTCAGAAGGGACTGAGTTCTAGAGAATTTTCTGTGAGTGCAAAGTGTTGGTTCTCCTACTGAGATTGTTACTTATTTCTAGAGAGTGATCACAATCGGAATTTGTCTTCGTGGGAAGGCTATTAGGACAAGGCTCAGAAAAATCACTTCAAATGTTTTTGAAGGACCGGGCATAAATTTAAAAGGATAAATTTTGTTTTGAGGTGGAGGCAAATGCTTTGTCTACTCATTCAATCATATTGGAGTCCAGCCTTGCCTTACACGGTTGGAGATGACAAATTACATCTTAGTGGAGAGAGGCAGCATAGAGGGTAGACTTTACATGAGCTGTAATTACCCAACATCTGGAGTATAACTAATAACTACTGGTTATCTGAAAAAGGTCCCCAGATATCAAACAATTCCTGGATTGGAACCCAGCTCTGAGTCAGCCTGCTTGCTGTGACCTGTAGAGCTACAGAGTAGCTGTGAATTAGAACGGGGTAGCATCAGGAAGAAAGAAGGCAAAAATCTATTCTGTGAGTAAAGACTTTGAGGGCCCTGAGAAATACAACCTGTTTGAGTGTACTGTGCAAAGTAGAAAGCAAACCCCAACCAATGTCTGTGTATCATAAATTAAAACATTCTTTGATACCTCAAACCACTTGATGCGGTATTGTAATTCACTTATAACAAATCACCAGGAATTCAAGTCCAGTTCTGAGTACTCCACTTTGTGTACCACAGAGTCTAGAAAGATCCCTTGGAAATTTTGTAGGATGATTTAGTGCTTAAAGGAATTGCCTTTCATTTCTCTAGAAATTTTGATAGATTTCACTCTCCTAAGGCTTTGGAAAGATATCTTTATGAAAAAAATAATTATAATCATGGAACTATTTGAAGTCCCACGATTGGTATGGACTAAAGTTGTAGGACTCTTGTGGAAATGGAACTGTAGGCTTTAATTGACTTTTGACTAGCACCTGCGTTGGCTGTAGTTTAAATAGAATCGGAGAGCCCAGCTGTGTGGAATTCATTTCCACATTTCTAGTGTTGGAACTCAGATTTCTACTGACTATGCAGTTAGCTCGACTGTCTTTTATCCTGTCTGAAACAAATTTATTTTCAATTGTTTCTAATGGAAGAATCACTATTTATACATTTTATTTCTGTGCCCATGTCTTGTTGGATGTGCTATGTAAAATAGACTTAGGACCTGTATCCTTTTATTTAAACATGCTTATCAGATATCTAAGAACAAGCATGGTTTTTAAGTAGTAAATGAATTTTAATGTTGAATTTGCTAGTATGCTTTGGGTTACTTTCAAAATGTTTAAAATATATCATACCATCTGACCCAAGGATAAGCTTATTAAAATCCCCTGCTTTCTTGGGAGGGGGTTTGGGCAACAACCGGTGATGTTCAGGGGTTACTCCTGGCTATGCGCTCAGAAATTGCTCCTGGCTTGGGGGATTATATGGAATGTTGGGGATCAAACCAAGGTCCGTCCTGGATCAGCATGAAAGGCAAATGCCCTACTGGTGCGCTATCGCTCCACACCCCCTGCATTTTTAGTAAGACTTTTTTAATATAACTTTTAAGCTTTCAACGAGCTATAGTTTTTAATTTTTAAATGATTTTGGAAGTTATGCATATGTATGCATTTGCAGATTGTGGATATTTCTTGTTATGGATGAATAGTGATTTGAGGATAAATTTGGTCCTATTTCTATGTGATGCTTAAACCCTTATTCAGGACTTCAAGTTGTGTGTATAGTATTGATCAGTGTGGGGTCATCTTCTATTGAAGTATCACTTTATCATATATATATATATATATATATATATATATATATATATATATATATATATATATATATATATATATATATTGGTTTTTGGGCCACACCCGGTGACGCTCAGGGGTTACTCCTGGCTATTCGCTCAGAAGTCACTCCTGGCAGGCACGGGGGCCGTTCTAGGTTAGCGCAGGCACCTTAGCTCCAGCGCCACCGCCTGGCCCCTCACTTTACCATATTTTAAAAAGCCAATACCACAGCATCTAAGATAAAGTGTGTGTTTGTAGTAATTAAACCAATTCTGAGGTAGAATTTCCTTTTTTACTTGTACAGGATTTGCCTTTTTGAAGATGGAATTGGCAGATGCCTGAGTGCTATTATTTATGTTCCTCTTTCAACCTTCTTCCATACATATAGTTCAATGTTAAATATGAAATCTCTTGGTTAAGACGACACATTGAATCAATTTAAATAAACTAATTTTGACTTAGGATTTTTACAAAATAGACTTTCAGAGTATCAGTTTAACACACCTTAGTAGATACCCTGAACAAAATAGTTTTCCCTACTTTTGTATTAGTGCTTATTGTCAATATTAGTGGGGAGATCGGTCTACTTGGTAAAAATGCTTTTTCTAAGTCAAAAATGCCTCTTGTGTTTGAGAGACTTTGCTACAAGGAATCAGAGATGTTCCATGGCATGTGCAAGTGGGAAGAGGCGTCACTAAAACTGTTAAGTATTAGGAAAAAAAATCTGTGTTGTAGGTATCCTAGTATTGAATAATCTAGATCATATATACCATAGCATATACTAATGATAAGCTGAAACAAATAGAAAATAAGGTTTATGTCCTTAATATTTTGCTTGGGAACAGGCTTGAGTAAATATATTTGGCCCTAACATGCACAATTTTCTTGAATGATTTCACACCCAAATTTAGTCCTTAACATGTAAAATATTATTAGATAGCTAGTTTAACTATTGTGTGAGATGCTTTTTGCTTTCTTGATGTCTTCTTTTAGTTCATATGAAAACATCAGAATTTCTCTGCCAGATGCCATGCCATTCCATTTATTCCGAATCCAAAAGTTCAAATAATCATGCTTTCTTTCAACAGTGATGTACAGAGAGAATAGACATTCAAAATAATGCCCTTCAGGCACTGAAAGAATTGGTTTCTGAATTTCTCCAAAGGAAGATTACATTATGTCAGTATAGTGCCAGTATTACTTTAGTCTTATTCATAGAACATTGTATGTTATTTAACTCAGTCTGTGTATCCCCACAAAGATACTGGCTTACACAATTGCCAAAGACTTCATAGGCCTTTTATGATTCCAGAAATACCTAGACTATGTATCTAGGTGTTTGTATTCACTGCGCTCTTGCTTTTCTGAAATTTGGAAGTAAGGGCAGGAGGTGTTAGGGAGACAATTTGGAAACCTTATAAAGAGATCAAGATTTTGGAAATTTAAGTGATGTATTTTCCCCCATTCATTCAATTCTTTATTTTTAAAACTATGCCTCTAATTTATTTCATTTTCTTCCAGTTCATCATTTTTATTTTAAAAAATTAGAAATGACCTGTTGACCACAAATGGATCTCCATATAATACTGAACAGTCTTTGTAAGTAGTTCTCTTTGACGTTTAACAGTACTAAATCTCAAGGTCAATTATAGTGGCTTTGTTCTCAACTATAGTGACTTGTTTCTTTTCACTAATGAAGTGTATTCTTCAAGTTGCGTGAACTTGATGTGCTTCATCTCACCTCCATAGGAGATTTTCCTTTTGAAGTTCCTCACTGTCATTTGTGTGTGTGTGTGTGTGTGTGTGTTTGTTGGTGGAGGTTCTCGAATGACTTATATGAAGTGGGGATGAAAGAGAGACACTGTAGCCTTGAGAAGGAAATTTGCCATTTCCTATTCACCTTTTGCCATTCCAGGAATTGCGAGATGTAGGATTGCTAAGAATCTGCTCTGAGTTTTTCTCTTTGCAGAAATGGAAAGTTAGTCCTAGTTCTTACTCATGTCTTTTGGGTCTTCACCTTTTCCTTTCAGAAAACTTCCAGGAGGAGATAAGCAGTGAAATATAAATAGGTTTTGTTTAGCAATTTTGAGTAAAGAGATAGAGCTAGAGCTAGAGGCATGCTTCTCCAAAGGCAGAGAGCGAGGTCTAGCATAAATTCCAGTGTTAAAATATGAAAGTAAACATCTCAAGAAAGGAGATGCATGTGGCATGTGCCCAGGCAGCTCAGGCAATACATGCCATAGGCAATCCATGTGCTTGTGCAGCGTGCACACACACACACACACACACACACCCATCTATCCAATTGTACATTGGGAGGTTTGGAGTTGCAAGATGAAGGGAGGATTTTAGATGCCAGCAGTGTATTAAAGAAATTGAATTATGATGGTGCAACTGTTAGTTCTGTCAAAGAACAAAAGGGGCGATACCTTTATTTTCCATAACTTTGATGAACTCATTTATGGACTATAAATAGAGAAGGGTATTAGTCTATTATCACAAAGGTTACTTTGTTAGAAGAAAAAACATGAAGTACAGTGTTGGCTATTAAGGTTTTGTCTGACACCCAACTAATTAATTAGAAGGCTTTGGACAAATGAGCTAGCCAATCCAAATCTCTAGTTCCAATAGTGAAAAGATTGATCTTCATCTCATTCAACTATAAGTAGAAAATTATTTTAGGAACTGAAGAAATAATACAGAGCCTTGCTTCTGGTGATCCCTGGTTTAATCCCCAATACCATTTATGATCCCCTGGGTACCCGCCAGCAGTGAACCATGACCACAGAGCCAAATAGCCTCTGAAAACCACTCTCTAGACTCCCCCCTAAAGAAACACTAAACAAATTTAAAAAACATTTAAACAAAAATTTTATATGAAAAAATACTATCTATATATCAGATCTCCTCTGTACATGATTATGTATTACCATGTAGTTAATTTTTAATCTATTAATTCAGCTAATATAATAATATCTAAAAATCTTGTATGTAGAGAGTCTGGACATTGTTCTAGTGTTGAGAGTATATATAAACACACACACCACACACACACACACACACACACACACATATATATATATATATATATAGTTTTGTCATTCTTTGAAATTTGTTTAATTAGGAAGGGAATTAATATACACACATTAAGGGGCCCGGAGAAATAGCATGGAGGTAAGGCCATTGTTTTTCATGTGTTAATGTGCATTGTTTTTCATGTGCCCTGCATGCAGAAGGACAGTGGTTTGAATCCTGGCATCCCATATGGACCCCGAACCTGCCAGGAGTGATTTCTGAGTGTAGAGCCAGGAGTAATCCCTGAGTACTGCTGGGTGTGATCCAAAAAACTATATATATATGGGTTTGATCACCCAGAACTATTAAAAAATAAAGTTTAAAAAATATTTTTTACATATATATTAGCATGAGAGAAGTAAGTGATATTTGACGAGTGGTTAAGGAAGTTATTTTCTAGTTTCCAAATGAAGTTCTATTTATTCACTCTTATATTTTTATGATTTTTTTGCTGTCCCCTGACAGCCTCACATCTTTGCTAACCTCACCACCCCACAAAATCACATTTTCTCGAAAACACACCACAAGAATTTATTAAGATGCTTAATCATTGGCAGAAATGCAGCTGTGTTCATCATTGTCAATTCTGATTTGTATGATACTCCCATCCAAACATACCTCAGGGTACATTTGCACATCTAATTACAACATTAAAACTAATAATAGCCTGATAAAATACTTCTCAGACAAATGTCTAAGCAAACAGCTGGCTGTTCCATTGTGTCCAGAAGCACAGGTCAATTCAGACTTTGTTCTCTATCCTGAGGGCCTGAATTCTGAGCTGCAACCCTCCTTCATCAACACCCTGCTGAGGTAGGGTTTAGGCAGGAAGAGTCTAATTCAAAGGGAAGTCCTGAGATTAAAAAAATAAAGTCTATATGAGAGAAACTGTGGCTCTGTGGAGCTGCATGAATGGTAAAGGAGAAAAAGTGATTTTCTTTTATTTTACCCAGAGGAAGAAGACTGTGACCAAATTCAAATCAGATCATACTTCAACAGAATATTGTTACAAGGTCTTATTAAAGTGCTGCCTTTCTATAGATCATGGAAAGTTAATATCTAAAATTTCTAAGTAATGAAGTATGAGGATTAATCTAATTGTGTTTTTTAGATTTTTTTTTTTTGAGGGTTGGGCTTTATCGATACCTGGTAGTGCACAGGGGTACCAAGAGTTGAACTGGAGTTACCTACATACAGGACAAATGTTTTAACTCCTGTACTATCTTTGACCTCTGCTTTTCAGGTATTTAAAGGAATCCTCCTATTAACACATGAAAAGCAATAGCATGCTCTGTTTTCCACAAGTGATGGAGTTTTCACTTCCTTTCAAAGAGAGGAAATGTTGATTTTATCTCACTGGCCTAGCAAGTCTTTCTATTAACTAAACCACGAGTGGGGGAAATATTTAGGAAACTAAACTTAATGCCCTTTCCATAGTTACTTTGAGTTCAGGAAACAGTTTGTCATCTAACCCAATTAGGGAGCAGGGGATCTTCCTCTAAGATTAATGTTTAGCATTTCAACATGTAACCTGTTTGCCCAGGTGGATTTGTGAGAATAATTATGGTCTTTCTTAGTTCTGCAAAAATGTAGACCAAGAAGACAACTTTTGCATTCTAAGCATTGTCCCTTGTTGGAATGTATTGTTGAGAGAGGTCTTACAATCTTTTCTGTAAAGCTTTTAAATAACCATTTAAGTTTTTATCAGCCTTGACAGATTAGGCATAATACTCTTGAGGGGTCAGAATGGATTAAAGTCAGTCTCTAAATTGCTTCTGACCTCCTCTGCTACCCTTTTTAGAGTCAACAAAAATTTAGGATCAGAGGAACGCTTTACCTGTATTTTGCTGGTATTAAATTATTGGAGGCAAATCTGACAGAAAATTTGCCAGTAGAAAGAGCATCAATGTCTCGTTATAGCTATGAAGAAGGCAATGGTCCAGATGGAGACGTTACTCATTGGAAATAGCATATTTAGTAATGGATGGGGAAACCCTTTGGAACGGAGGTTCTGTACTTGATTAACACTTGAATCGGATTTTGTCATAGAATTAATGAGCTCCGAGATCTCAGGTTGATTTCTCCTTCTGTCTAGATTGCAGTTACATCATTTGTAAAGTCAAAGGGTTGAGATGAGAAAGCTTGGAATCAGTCTTTCTTCTGCTTGTATATAATCTAGGGGAAACTTGAGAGAGATCAGTATCTAATGAACAGGCTTTGTGCCATGGTCAGAGCACCTGTTTGAGGCTATGTAGAGACATATATGATAAGAATCATATAGAAGTTATTCCTGTGCTGGGGATTTTAAGTGTAGAAAGCAAATAAAACTGACACATCTCTATGATCTAGTAACAAATACTCAGCAACTTTACTGCAGAATTCTCTTGAAGCCATTTCTTTCTTTTGCCTTGTCATTTTCACATCTACTTACCTACCATATCTCCCTGTAACTAAGCTCCTTTGACATTTTCTGAGCTTATGACTAATTCTAAACCTTCTTATATTTGATTATATTTGTGAAGGATTAAAAAGAAAGAAAATAGAAGATATTTCTATTCTTGTTGAGAAATGAGTGCTTAGTATAAGGGGAACTATTTAAATCTTACCTTCCCCAAACGATGATTATTAGCCTAATAAAGCTATTAAGTAATTGAAAAGTGACTGAGCTGAAATTATATGTGCTGTAAAAACTGCAGGCTGAATTTTGAGCATGATTAAGAAAAAAAGGACACCATTTTATTAATAATATTTAAAGTATTGATTATATGTTTAAATAACAATATTTTGATGCATTGGGTTAAATTAACCCGATTGAATGTCTTTAAAAATTCAGAGTAGGGGCCCGGGAGATAGCATGGAGGTAAGGCGTTTGCCTTTCATGCAAAAGGTCATCGGTTCAAATCCCGGTGCCCCATATGGTCCCCCGTGACTGCCAGGAGCAATTTCTGAGCATGGAGCCAGGAGTAACCCCTGAGCACTGCCGGGTGTGACCCAAAAACCCAAAAAAAAAAAATTCAGAGTAGCTTCTGGATTTAAAATTGTACAAGTAGCATGCATTTATCACTTTAATTCTATTTCTATATGATTCCACTTATTTCAATTAATGGTTTCTAAGTAAAGTAAATATATCTACCCTTTTCTTTCTTCTCCAAGATATAGTTGGTTATCATAACTGGGTATGCTTCTGTGTCTGGGGTGGTGGCCAGAGAAACCACTAAATGTCTGATAATGCATAAGACAGATGCTCTTCTTCTCAACAAAGGATTTTTGCCCAAATTTGAACAGGGCTGAAATGGAAAAATCTGTGTTTAGAAGATTCAAAAAGAAGTGGAGAAAGAAGAGCAGGAACTGAAATAAGTTTGGGAATTGCTTTTAGATTACTTTAATTAAAAATAGTAGAGTGAGTATTTTGAAAAATTAATATAAGCTTATAATGATATGCAATAGTCATACTAGTGAAGAAATTGGAAATGGTTAGATTGCATACATGTTATGGCTTTTGTTATTTAATTCTTTTCCTTTAACTTTATTTAAACACTATGGTTCTCCTAGGGATATACCTTATGACCACAAAAACACAATGCAAAAATGCCCTCTGCACACCTATGCTCATCGCAGCACTATCTACAATAGCCAAAATCTGGAAGCAACCCAGGTGCCCGACAACAGATGAATGGCTAAAGAAGTTCTGGTTCATCTACACAAGGGAATAATACACAACCATTAGTTTCATTGGCTTGGTGTTTCTTCTGAGATTAGTCATGACTTGTTGAAGTTGGACTATTTGCATTGACAGAGACTATGGGGTGTGGGTGCAGATGCCAAGATTTCCACAGGACTTACACCCCCTCCCTCAAGGAGGACCCAGAATTTAGAGTCCAAATTTAGGTATACCTGTGAGTTTAAATATCTTGGCATCTCATTTATTATTGTCACTCACATTTGGGGCAAGATGAATAAAAATAAACACATAGTCTGAACAGATGTAAATATTGTATTTTTAATGCATGCAAAGCTTCTTCAGTAAAAGAAAGATATATAAAATATTATTCTTGTCTTCAAAAATCTTTCAGGCTGACAGAGGGTGTTATGACATATAAATATTGCCTTAAATAGCGACATATTCTATCAAAAGAAAGATGTGAAAAAATAAAGTTCAAAGAAAAATGACCATATTTGGATGTTTTTCATTAAAGAACACTTTTATTGTTTTCCAAGTAATATTTCATGAAGAAAGGCCTACTTAATATTTACTACTAAAAATGGAAAGGATAGTCAGCCACCCATTGTTGGTAGAGGTCTTACCCATTGTCTATAATAGAGAAACTTTGGCAACAAAAGTAACAGCCTGGTCCAAGAAAGGGAAAAATAGTGTGCTTTGGGTAAGAACAAATGGCCAAATTGATTTAGAATCTGAATGGAAAACCCCTGGGAGCAGGTAGATAGCACAAGTAGTAAAGCTTGTGTTTAACATAAGACCCTAAATTCAATCCCTGGCACTTTATACTACCCTTCTCACCCACCCTCTTCCCAACACTTCCCTATTAAAAATGGAAAATTTTAAGTAATATAAATAAAAATAGGGGCCGGAGAGATAGCACAGCTGCATTTGCCTTACAAGCAGCCAACCCAAGACCTAAGGTGGTTGGTTTGAATCCTGGCGTCCCATATATTCTCCTGTGCCTGCCAGGAGCTATTTCTTAGCAGATAGCCAAGAGTAATCCCTGAGCACAGCGGGTGTGGCCCCAAAACCAAAATATACATATATATATATATATATATATAAATAACACCAAAATTAAGATTATATTTATACCATTATCAAGGTATTAAAGCAGGGGTCTCAAACTCAATTTACCTGCAGGCCGCAGGAGGCAAAGTCCAGGTGATCCTTAAGTGCAAAGTCAGTAGTAAGCCTTGAACATTGGGGGGTGTGACCCAAACAACTAAAACAAAACAAAACAAAAAAAGATTCCTCTAGGGCAGGGCCACAAAATGTATGGAGGGCCAGAAAGTGTCCGCGGGCCACAAGTTTGAGACCCCTGTATTAAAGTGATAAATAAGACAAAATGTATAAAACTCAGCAGTTGAGTAGATATAGGTAAATAAAAGAGAGGAAGGGATTGGTGATGATCCAATTTTAAAAATACCTGGACAGGGGCCTGGGAGATAGCATGGAGGTAAGGCGTTTGCCTTTCATGCAAAAGGTCATCGGTTCGAATCCTGGTGCCCCATATGGTCCAGGAGCAGTTTCTGAGCATGGAGCCAGGAGTAACCCCTGAGCTCTGCCGGGTGTGACCCAAAAACCAAAAAGAAAAAAAAAGAAAAAAAAAAAGGAAAAAAATACCTGGACACTAGAAGGACTCATCCCATTTTTTGCTTGTTTGATTTTTGCCCCGTTTTATTTATTTATTTATTTATTTATTTATTTATTTATTTATTTATTTATTTATTTATTTTCTTCAAACAGAACCACATTATTTGAACCATCTTATTTCTCCTCACAAATTGAGGGGGAAATAATGGAGGGTACAAAGACCAGACAGTCATATGAACATTGAGTAGGAATAAAAAAATGATCAGACATGCTAGACACAGAGGGGACTACTTATACTAGTAACCCGGGCATTAAAGGAGGGGGATATGGGATGTATGCTGGGAACAGGGGTAGAGGGAGGACAACATTGGTGGTGGGAATGCCCCTGATTCAATGTCACTATGTACCTAAAAAATTAATGTGAAAATTGTAATCCACTTTGGTCAAAATAAAACTTAAAAAAAAAATACCTGGGAACATTGGGCGAAAATCAGGTGAATGAGTTTGCTTGGTAAAAATGCAAAGGTGATGTTGAAGAGCTCTAGTATCTTATTCAGATGGTAAAGGGGCTGAGGGAGCACCTGAGAATCATATGGAGAAGCCAAGAAAAAACACTAAAATAGAAGTAGGAATTGACTTTGATCTTTAAATGGTCTTTGAAATTTTGAGAATGGGTAAGGTTATGCCTGGAAGTTGACACTCAGCTAAAAGGACCAGGACAGGATTTTTATGATTGTCTTCAGGTAGAAAGCTCTATGATGAAAATCAAAGATGTGGCACAAGACCCAGAATCAGGATTTTGTGTGTCCATAATAGGGGAGTTAAAAGAAATCTCCATTGGGAATGTGCCATCATGGCAAATACAACTGTGAAGCATTGTTTAAGACCAGAATGACTTAATTAGGAGGCATTGTTAATCTTCTAGAGACCAGGGTGGAAAGAACATGCTAAGGTCTAGAGGAGTGGAGTCATTGGGTGAACACAGATCTTATCTTATTTATTTTTTTTTTGTTAGTTTGTTTTTTGGGCCACACCCAGTGACGCTCTGGGGTTACTCCTGGCTATTCGCTCAGAACTCGCTCCTGGCAGACACGGGGGACCATATGGGGAACCGGGGGATCGAACCGCAGTCCGTCCTAGGTTAGCGCAGGCACCTTACCTCCAGCGCCACCGCCCGGCCCCTCTTTTCCTATCTTAAGGAACTTTTAGAGTGAAATTCTAGATACGAATTTAGTATTTTTCTGTTATTATTTTAAGAATTTGAGTTTTTTTCTTATGGTTTTAAGTTCTGAGAACCTTTTTCTTTTTAGTTAAAAACCAAGTTACAAGGCAGTTCATAATTGAGTTTCAGTCTTCCAATGTACAATGTATGCCACTCTTTGCCCATAAAATTCCCACCACCAATGTCCCTGTTTTCCCACCCACCTTTGCCCCTGCCTGACTCAGGAGCAGATATTTTGCTCCTCTGTCTCATCCTTTCTCTTCCTAGTTTTGCTTTTTAGACACTGTGGTTTGCACTATTGCTAATGAAGTGATACCATGCCTTTCACTTTAACTCCATCCACCACCCAATTATTGTCTCGAGTGACAGTTCCAATTATTGTCATAGTGGTCCCTTCTTTGCTCCAATTGTACTGCTTTACTATTTGTGTCAAGCTTCCTACCATGTACTGTGGTCTTCCTGACCCTCCTCCCTCCTCTCTGTTGCCTCTGATATTATTATCACATTATCTTTTATTTTTCTGATATCCTATGAGTGAGATTTTTCTATTTTTTTATATATTTTTCTATCCCCCTTTCTTGGACTCATTTTATTCAGCATAATACTCTATGTCCATTAAGGTATAATTTTTAAAAATAAGAAAGTGGGGACTGGAGCAATAGCACAGTGGGTATGGCACTTGTCTTGCACGCAGACTAGGGTTCAATCCCTGGTATCCTATATGATCTCCTGAGCCTGCCAGGAGTGATTTCTGATCACAGAGCCAGGAGTAACCCTGAACACCGATGGGTGTGATCCTGCCCCTAAACAACAAAAAATGGATTCTGAGATGACTCAATGGGCTGAATGTTTATGGTTAGCTTGTATAGGAGCTGAGCTCCATCTAGGAACATTATGGTCTTCCAAGCACCACTGCCTGGGGTGCTTCCGGTACTGACTTCCCTAAAAACATACAAAATAGCAGAAAATTACAAAACTAGTAATATAGTTGCTAGAAATTTATAGCAATGTAAATAGTTAAAACCTCCATCAACATGACCAGCAGACGTCAGCAACTGCCTTTGAAGAACTTTCATGCTAAAAATAGGTAGAAAAGTCACAGCAGTGGTAGGTGGTTGGTTGTCAGGTTGGTTATCAAAATATATCAGCTTTGCTTTGGGATTTGCTGCAGGTTTGTGATTTGACCTTGACTAAATTTCATGTAAACCCTTTTCATATTTAAAGCCAAGTCTCTGTTTATAAAATGAGAATGTCAGTTTTTACAATCAACTTCTTGGTTATTAAACTTACAGTTAGGTTAGTTGCCCCAATAGGTAGTAATTATTTAAAAATAAAACAGCAAAAGTTATAAAGCTATTGACTATAAGTAATTCTATTGTCAATGTTCTCTGCAGATACAATTGATCTATTTAAAATTTTGTTGGTATAGTTAGTCCTGGCTCTATAAAATGTAGAACTGTTAGAGTTAACATGGGGATTGCTCAGAATATTCCTTACTCTCTGTTTTTGAGATGTATTACTTCTTGTGATATATTACTTATTTCAATCTTCAGACAAAGTTGACATTAAAATCCTGAAAAAATGAAGGAGTCATCTTATTAGTAAAAGGAACAAAAGAGGTAGAAACAAATGACTATAAACAGTTCTTAAAATTATGCATAAATGCCTGTCAGTCCTGCTAACTATATCACGTATTGTGGTAGACAATAGGGGTACGGGGATATGTGATATTTCCTTTTCCGGCAGTCCTTTTTTTAAACAATAATTTTGACTCCCATGCATGCTGAAAATTGCTGATATAATTACAAGTATCCATTTGATCCAAAATATGAACATGAAGAGTGCTAAAAATACATCTATTTAAAAGTGGTCCTATTCAAATGTTTTTAAAATAGGAGCGTTCGGTTTTCTGAGGGTTATATTTAAAACCTCCCGACTGGGGGGTTGGTGTTTGTATAAATTCTGTGGTTGCACAGAAGTTCTTAGTGGATATTAAGCTAAAAGGAACAGAAGTAGGGGAAAGTTGACACTAAGGAGAGAAATTCTGAAGGATCTAACGCCCATGGCAAAAAGTGGAGCCAGTATTTGTAAGTAGTTCCTTGGTGGATTTGCTAGCAGTGTGTCCCAAGCCCTGTGCCTTCAGCAGAAAGGAAAGCAGCCAGGTGAAATGAGTAATAGAGTGCTGAAGGTGCCTCAAGGGAAGTTTCAGAGGCCAGTTAGTGAACCTGTAATAAAGACCTCTTGAGAATAAATTGCTTCACTTTATCTCCCCATCTTCCCATTTCTCCTCTTCACCAAGATTCTTTTGAGATGCATATATATTGGCATGTGGTCTCTATGCTGAAATGCTTTTAGTGGTTTTGACTTATTTAGATAAAAGTTGGTATCCAGACCTGGACTTGTCCTGTCTCCTAGCCTCAAATCCACCAGATCTTCCATGCTGCGGCCTCTTACCTCTTGGGCATCCTTGACTTTGGGTTTTTGAACTCATACCTTTCCTGACATCCTTCATGTTCCTCTTTTAGCTAATTCTGAATCATTTTCCAGTTGTTAGCTTCAGCTTTTCTTTCTTAACAATCTTAAAATTTGTGCAATTCTGGCTTTCAAAGACTCTAATGGTGCAGTCACTTTTATAATTATTTGCTTTTTTCCCCCTTTACCTATTACAATTACAGTGTCATGAGGACTGCTATGGTAATTGCTTTGGTAAATTTTTATCTCCCTTAGCATTCGCACAGCTCATGTATTGTGTGTAGTTAAAAACTTTGGAATATATGATGAGAGAACGGATGGTCTGGTAGGCAGTATCCTACTACCCTGGGTACCTCTAGCATTGGTTTCCTATACAGTCACCTATCAATAGCCATAGACCAGTTGTGTTGATTGGGAAGAATTTTTTGTGTGTGTTTTTCATGTCAGGCTGAAGCTTTGCAAAAAGGGGTATTTAACAAAGGAAGGGATTGACATTGGAGGTCTAGAGTTCACCCTGGATCTTTCACTGTCTCCAATTGCTGCTGGATGTCTTTTTTGATAAACACTGTCTCCTCCTCCTTTTCTTCTTTGAACTCTTTTCATTCCAGACATGAATGTGTCTCTAAGAAAGATTTAGTTGGAACACACACACACACACACACACACAAATACTGCAGTTCATCTTCTATTAGATTATTTTATCAGAAAATAAGGCTCTTTTATGGATTCTATTAAGAGATTCTTTTGGACCAGAGATACAGCTCAATGAATTGTGTGTCAGCTTTGAATACAGGAAACCTTCCCTTGATTTTCACCGCATGAAATGATTTTCACCCCCAGCAGCTGCCAAGCACTATCTGATAGTGCCATCTTCCCCACAAAATATCCAAAAAATATATAACAAAAAAAACAAAGAGAAAATATTCTGCTTTTTAAAAGGAAGAGACCATTTTCTAAGGTTTCAGAGAAATAGTTTCTCCTGAAATAGATAGGTGACTACATAGAAAATCTATTTTTCTGTCTTCAACAATACTTGAGGGGATGTTGCTTGTGTGTAACTCATCCAGCTAAGCAAGCAACTAGGAAAAGGAAGAAAAGAAATGATTACATGGACTTGACAAAGGGGAAATTCAGTAGAAAGAAGGAAAGAAGTGCTCTCCTGAGCCTTATAAGAATCAGATTTTGTTTTAGGAACCTGTACTTTTAGTTTTTATTTTTCTGTTTGATTTGAGGGACCACATCTATCTATACTAAGTAAGGGCTTGCTCCTTGTCTGCACTTAGGGATCTCTTCTGGTGTGGTTCAAGAGACTATCTGAGGTGCTGGGGACTGAACCTTGGTCGACTGCATGCAAAACAAGCCATTTACCTGCTGTACCACATCTCTGGGCCCTGCACTGCTATTAAAGCAGTTAATCCTTACAGATGCCTGTGGTGATATATATTCATATTAACCTCATTTGGAAAATCTTTGTAGAGAGCTGAATAGAAAATGAGGCACTGTGGAATATTATAAGCAGTGAAGTAGATAATAAAATTGAGAAAAGTTTTTAGAAGGAATAAAATTATGAACTCTGGAAAAAGTGTATTTACTGAGTTTCTTTTGAGTCGGTGAGTTTGTTTTTCTTTATGCCACTGAATAATTTATTATCAAGATCTGTTCAAAATCCACTGTTCTTTCTTAAAAATAAAAATCAAAGATGGACAAAGCATCCAAAATTTTCAAGAAACAATCTTAAGTAATTCAATGAAATTTAAATTGCATTAGTGTTTAGGGATTTAAGCAAGAGAGAAGCAACATGCATAAAGAGTTAAATTTTTGTTTAGGAAAATAGACAGAGAGATTTATGCTGCTGAAGAAACTCTAGAACTATATATTTACTTTGACTCTTCCAAAGGGAAGGAAAGAATTTCACTCACAACAAGTGCTCCCTGGGTATATGGACACATGTCTCCCTCATTTTCCCTCTTGAGATATGTATTCTTACACTTTGCTACTTCAAAAAGTCTGGGACATATAACAGTGCTCTCTCCACTTTTGGAGAAGCGTGAACACTCTGTGGAATGCATTGGAGTGCATTACTCTCTTTTATTTGTCCTTTTCTCTTCATCAGTACCTCCAAAGAAAACCCATTTTTAGTCATTAAAAAATAACTCTCACTGGATAGTTAAATAAATATATTAGAGTGCTGAGTAAGTTGTGAGCCACAACAATTAGGAACTAATTAAACACTCATGCTTTTCATTCGAATAAATTATTAATTTTGTTCAGTTTAATGGGTTACACCATTGCTGATTTTTATCTTTTATTCACACTCTGAGTAAACCTAGCTGACCCTCTCCAGTATATCCCAAGATACCGCCTGGTGGCAGGAGTAGAAATTGCGAGTTAAAATTCCAATCTTTTGAACAAATTTCAGTTTTCACTTTTTTTGTTTTTGTTTTTGTTTTTGGGTCACACCCGGCAGTGCTCAGGGGTTACTCCTAGCTCCATGCTCAGAAATTGCTCCTGGCAGGCACGGGGGACCATATGGGACACCGGGATTCGAACTGATGACCTTTTGCATGAAAGGCAAATGCCTTACCTCCATGCT
>PVKC010006535.1:0-30825 GCA_004027635.1 Crocidura indochinensis
TAGGATGTCTAAGGGCAAAAATTAAGATGTGGGGTCAGCTTCATAGATTCACTGTTTTCTCAAATGAGATGTAAACAGAGTCCTGAAAAAACATGGATACATCAGCCCACATAGCAGAAAGCTGACCAACTCTGGAAGAGTGAGTAGGCTAAGCCTTCGCCCTGCTAAAACCCTGCCTGATGCCTCCATCATCCATAACAACCGTTTCAGTGATGGCCCTGACTTATCACTGACCCTCTGCAATTCCCTTCAGGGACACTGAACTGACCAAACTTCAAACTTCAGATATGCTGGTTTGGGAACTGATATCACCAGGGTTTTTTGAAGTGAGTGTGAACACCCCCTCCTTCTTCCAGGAAGTCTGGTAGTCATAATCACACCCACAAATGCAATTGCTGTATTCAAACTAGGCCATTTCCATAGACTCACTCTTTTCTTGAACATGAAAGACTATGGGTATATTGCCCACACAGTAAAAACCTGATCAGGTCGTGAGGGGTGGGGCAAGTCCCCACCTTGATGAAGTCACTCCTACTGCCTGCCTCAATCACCCACAAGCACTGTTTCCAGATGGCCCTGCCTCATCACAAATCCTTTTTGATTGCTTTCAAGGATGCTAATTTAACCAAACTTCACATATAGTGGTTTTTGGGACTGCTATTACCAGAGATTTTTGGAGTGAGTGTGGTCACCCTCCCCCTGTTTCTTCCCTCTTCTAGGAGGCAGAAGAGTACATGCCTCTAAAAGTCATAATATTAGTAATAGTGCTTTGAAATTCTGGACAACTTCATTTATTTGATGTTGTCATCCTTCTAGGAACACACCAATTCAAAAAAATGAACAGCTAATAAGAGCGTACTAAACCTGTCATTGTATTAGTGACTTTATTGGAGATACAACACTTTTCACAAATGTGCTTGCACTTTTTCCTCTATCTTTCTTATTTTTAACTTTCTTCCCTTCCATTTTCCTTTTTTTTCTATTTTTCAATGGCATTGCTTTCACTTAATTGAAAACAAATGTTTTATGGTCAATGATGTCAATTGTATGATGTATTTTCTTTATATAAATTTAAAAAATTAAGATGCCAAATTGTTTTAACATACAAATAACACTGCTTAACTACTTAGGCTATCTAAGTGCTAGGCTCCTAAATATTATTTTATGCTATTTATCAAACAAAAGAGCAATTATTAGAATTTATTAGAAAGTCTAAAGATCAGTACCGAGACTTGTAACAATAGTAGATTCACCAGTGACAAAAACAAGAATAAGCTTGGGAAAGTCAAAATAGTGGAATGGGTGAAAGGAAGAATATATATGAATCCAATAATTCTTTTTTTAACGTATATGTTAGTTAGCCAAAGGAGAGTATAGCAAACAAACAAACAAAAATGATAATCATTTTCTAGATAAGCAACAATCTAGTGAAAGAGAATATCTGTCATTTCACCTGTTCCCAAGAAACCAGACCTGTATATTGAACATTCCATGACAGAATTTGAGTTTCAGAGTCAATAGACATTTTAGCACTATTAACAGTCATCTTAGAAAGATTCTAGAAAGCAGGAAAATGAATGAAAAATTCTGGAGGACTGAAAATTATCATAGAAATAATGTTTGTTCCTTATCACTATATTGGGAGGAAAAAAAAAAAGATTCCGTTTTAAGCAGATAAAAGAAACAGTATGAGAGGGAAAGGGCTGGAAAGACATACAAAAGTTAGGGACACTGCCTTGAACACATTTAAATGCTGGTACAATTCATCCCCAGCACCAGATATGCCAGAGCACTGCCAGGAGTGATCCCTAAGCACTGAAATAGAAAAAGCTTTGAGCACAGCCAGGTTTTGCCCTACTACTAGAAAGAATTTTATTGTTATTTGTTTTTCAGCCTGTGACACTTAGGGGTTACTCCAACCTATGTGCTCAGAAATCACTCCTGGCTAGGGGGACCATATGGGACGTCTAGGGATCGAACCATTGTCCGTCCTAGGCTAGCACGCGCAAGATGCCTTATGCCCTACCCTGTGCCACAGCTTTGACCCCTAGCAAGAAATTTTTTAAAGAAATATATAAACAATAAAAAATAGTTTATTCTGTTGCTAGCACCATATGCTTTCCTCTGTTGTTTGCCAGATGCTTATAGTGAGATGATGGAAGAGAGTTCAGGCCTCTTCCAAAAATAATCCAAGCAATTAATCTAGAGACTTCAGCCACTCCCGCCAATTCAGGAAAGCTCTCTTATTTTCTGTGGGAGCCCAAGTCCTAAAGTCATAGATCTACCACAAACCAGTGAATATGAGTGTTTTAGGAACCACTCTTCTTCATTTCACTCACCAGCCCTCTGGTGCAGCTTAAAATAGCTGCAGATGTTTCATGAAAATGACCGAAGGAACATTATTGCTTGTGAATAAAAATCCATAGCAGTGGGATGGTTGCTCTGGTAACAACTGGACTATAATTCATCCTCTGCTGGGAAAAATTCAGGACACAGGTTAGTACACAGTCCAGAATCCCTCTCACATTTTTTACTGCCACCTTCCTTATCTTCTAGTTTTCCTAATTATAAATAATCAGCCATTGAATTGGTTCTGGAAGTGCACCACTAATGGTCTGGAAAGATATGGTATACTGAGTAGAGGAAGGCCTAGGAAGAAGTATCTCTCAAACTTCAAAAGATTTGCCATTTAAAACACTGCAGATAGCAAGCAATTTAGACCAAAAACATTGAACTGGAAGATAAGATACATAATCTCAGATCCTACCATAGAAACTGTGAAAATGCTATCAAGATGATCTCCAAAAAATGCAATTTACTGTGAAAGTCTAATCAGTCATTAAACAAACATTTCTCTGAACAGATAAGAGATTAGGTTGTGGGTGAGATGAGGTAAAAAAGGAGCAAGAAAGAAGTATCATTAATTATTGGTACCATCTAAGCAGCAAAAGTTTCTTGCCTATTTCAAAAATTCTGAAAAATTACTAGCAAAACAGGTCAAAAGTAAACAGCTGAATTTTGGAAACAAAGAAGTCAAGTTATTTACATGGAATATGAGTCAGCTTTTTTTTTTTTTTTTTACCTACTTTATCTGGCCCACATTCCAAGGCACCTTAGAGAGATTAATAAACAAACAAGCATGTCAAAGGCAGCAAATCTCAGAGAAAGTACAGGCTGAACTCTCCAGGTCCTCTCCTACAAAGTGAGCCCAGGTTTTGCTAAATATTCATGATTCCACCCATTTGTTCCACATTAATAAACATCTGTTCTATGTTAAAGCACTCACGCTTTTTTTTTTTTTAAATCAGCCATTTTGACCTACTGAAAACTCCCAGAAGGGCTATTCTTTTACCCATTAATTAGGTCCTTTATCTAATGATGAGGGCTAGAGTATGACCTGCAGTATTCCTAACACCTGGAACCTGCTGTATCTCCCTGGCATCTCCTGGAGCTCTAAGTTTTAAAGAATGATGGATGTTCAGGAAGTCTGTCTACAGGATGCAAACAGGAAACTTTTTTTTAACTCTTTGCTATAGAATTGGTTTCCAACAGAAAATGTCATACAAAAGGAGTGCCTGAAATCATATATACGTGTGAGTTTCAAATCTGCTTTGAATAAAAACACTTTGTCAATATCAGCCCCTACTCTTCTGTTGGGTATTTTAAAACATTTTCTAATTATTATTTTCTTGATGATTTTACAGCTTTCTTCTTCATCACTCCTTTAGGCTATAAAAATATTATTATAGCAAAACTGATACTTGTTATCACTGTTTCTCTATTTCTGGACTCTTAAGGAGGCAAAGGCGGTTAGTTTGCTTTTGTAATTTTCCAGGTAACTGATACTCTACAGCAGTGGTCCTCAAACTACGCCCGCGGGCCACATATTGTATTTGTTCCCATTTTGTTTCTTCACATCAAAATAAGATGCAGTGTGCATAGGAATTTGTTCGTAATTTTTGTTTTTACTATAGTCTGGCCCTCCAATGGTATGAGGGACAGTGAACTGGGCCCCTGTTTAAAAAGTTTGAAGACCCCTGCTCTAAAGTGAAGAAACAGTATAGAGGGGTTACCTACTTCTTTCCCGGGTTTTAGGGGGTGATGGTGACTGAGGAACCAGATTCCCTGCAAAATCTCTACAAAGCAGAATGGTACCTTACCTCGGGCACACAACTTATTTGCCAGTGCTGAAAGGGTAAGTATAGGAAGTCAGCCTTCTGACTATGTCACCACATTGCTTTTGATTGATATTATTTTTCATGCATTTTTACTTTTTCTTAATAAGTTTGAGTTGTATCTATACATATATCAAATTAATCCTCAAATATATTTTAATTATTTTATTTAGACACTGGTTTATATACTTCTTTACAATCAGGTTTCAGCACTACAATGTTCCTACCACCAGTCTACCATTCTGTGTCCTCACCCTCCACTACTTAGCCCAAATTTCCTCTCTTTAAATCTAATTAATTAAGTTTGGGTATCAGGCTTACAGTAGTACTAGATCTAGTATTATATATATATATTATATATAGTAATATATACTTCACCACTGCAATGTAGATTGGCTCGAGACCCCCAGTTCTTGCTTCTATGTTTTTCCCAGCCCTCTTACCTTCATACTGTTCTCCCTTCATTTCACTTTTTCTTGATAGTTTTGTTTCTGAAATACAAAACTGGTGTGTTTTTTAATTTTTATTTATTTATTTATTTATTTTATATTTGGGGGTCTGGGGCCACACCTAGAAATGGATAGTGATTACTCCTAGCTCTGCACTAAGGAATTACTATTGGCAATTCTTGGGGGACCATATGGGATGCAGGGAATCACACCTAGGTAAGCCACATGCAAGGCAAACACTTGACTTGATGTACTTGCTAGAATTTGCTGACTTTCTCTATTCGCTAGAACTGGAACCACTTTACTACCTACCATCCCCTCGCCATATTATTCTTTATATTACAGACTAGTGAGAACATACAAGATATGTCCTTGTCCTTTTGATCTATTGCACTTAACATAAACCTTCAAGTGCCATATAGCAGGCATCAGATGATACATTTCAGATATTTTACTCATCAGCTGAAAATAGGGAAGCTTCCATATTTGTATCCAAAATCATGGTTCTCTAGAAATTGACTTACTTTGGTAAAGCTGCATATTAGTTGTGCTCCTTTTTAGAGTGCGATTGAAATGGTCATGAATTTTTCTTTCAGGACACAGCTCCATTTTAATCAGGAAAGAGGCACAGTCACACAACCTCAGGTGGAAAGGCAGAACAATTTGCAGAGCCCTGAGTCCCAGTAAGAGTCTGTAATACAACAAGTAAGCTGTAGCTCCAGCGTATGGTCACCCTGCTGAGAAACTGTGGTCAATAAGAGTGGGTAAAGCTACGGGCCTGGTGGGGAGAGAAGAAGTAGCAGGTAATATAAAGCAGATGAGCAGAACAGAGAAGTTAAGGACAAAGATTTGAGAAGGACCTAGACTGGACAGGTCAGGCAAGTAGGTCAGAGTTCGGGAGGGGTCAGATCATCTTCTAGGGAAAGATTTTCTAGTTCTAGGAGCCTTCAGAACCGAGAATAAAGAGTCTTGCTTGAAACTTGCTTGTACCCTGCTCTCAGCTCTTTGGATATTCATGGGAGGTTAATCAGTATGGCTGGACACAGAGCCCAAGCCCAAGAGTCTGGTCATTTAAAGGTGAAGAACAACAAAAAGATAAAGCCTGAAGATAAAGCCTGAAGCTTTATCTAAGTCAAAGTCCCAGAAAACTGTATGCACTTCTCTACAAAAATGTGTAATTGAGTTCACAGTCCGGGCAAGATAGGACAGAACAGAACAGGAAGAGAGGTGAAGGAGGAGGCAAAAATATAGAAAACAATGTTTATTTATACTAAATACTCACAAAAGCCTACTGTTCCTATCACCTACATACTAAGACTCAATGAAGATACTTTTGAATAAAGTTCATGCCAGTGTAGCATCATTCTGCTTCAGGATGAACTAGGTGCTATCTGGAAAGCTGATGCCATTTCTAAAGAAATGCATCCCACGGATAATGAGATGGAACACTCCTCTGCCTTCAAACGTTGAAAGACATCATGAATGAATAACTGCCCACTCCTTTGACCCCTAGTTTGCATCAGCAGTCAGTCTCCCCTCTACACTAGTCTGTTTTCTGAACCATTTTCTAGATAGTGGATCAGGCCCATGACTTCCTGAGGACTACCCTTTGCAGATCCTACACTTTCCACATCCCAGCTTTGGGGGGTCTGGCCTTTGGACAGGGTGAATGACCTTGGCAATGGAATACTAGAATCTCTCTCTCTCTCTCTCTTGCTTGCTTTCTCTCTCTTCCTCTCTCTTTCTCTCTCTCAATCTTATCTAATGCATCCATATCCCACAAATCTTAATGCTATCTGCCAGTTCTTAAAGCAGCTTTTCTCTAATTGTTTTTCCTATCTCAAGACTTCAATATATTAAAGTCTCCTAGTTCTACTTAAAGTTTGAACTTCTCATCCAAGACGACACAGATTAAAAAGTGAAACAATAAGAATAAAGACAATATATCAGGCCTGGATGCCAGTAATAATCAGACCTGGGGCCCCTTCAATATTTCTAAAGGGTCACTTCTATTTAAATAAAAACCAACTGGACCCAGAATATCGCCATAATGACCAGAGTGATCAGACATAATTATTGAAAGATCTATATTGGTGCCTTTGAAAAACACATTGAGAAATTAGTAGAGAGAAACAGAGCAGTATTACTCAAAAAGTATTCAATGAAAAATCAATAATGGGGTAGATTAATTAGACAAAATTGTTTCATATACTTGCCTTAACAAATAGTGTTGTGACCAGGTTACTGAAGAATGCCTGCTCAATATAGCCCTCCCTCCTTGGTATATTTTATTTAACACAATCTTTTCTAAATTTACTAAATCCCTCTTCTGTTTCTTTCTAAAATCATTCTATTTATTCAGAGAATACCATTTGGAAAATTCTGAGCTACATTTAATTAATAATATATTTGGCTTTCAAATGTTTTAAAGTTAATTTCCAGCTAAAATAAACAAGGCTACTAGTTTAACCAGTGGATAGTCATAAACTTGGTCACCTTAGAGATTATCTGGCATATTCCCAGCATTAAATTCATCCTCTTTTGGTGAATTTATTCCTATTTAAGATTTCCAGAACCTAACCAAAAGGAATGGTTAGTAGTCATATCACTTTAAATGCCTTATTTTGTCACTATTTATTCATCATTTCAGGATGACTCATTTTAGAAATCTGATTTCCAGATTGGGAGGCCATACTTGACAAAGAACTAGTGTCCCAGAACACGTATTTCTGGGAAATCAGAATAACCTGGCCATGACATCAACTACTAGAATAAGCCCTAGAAGTTGATCATTCATTACAATCATCTCATACCCAGCAAAAGTCTTCAAAGTTTTGGCAGCTGCTAAGACCCAAGGCTATAATGCAGTAGAGGTGAGGTTAGAACCCAGATCTTCTGGGGCTTCTGCCAGAAACTTTTCCTGTCCTGGAATTATTTTTAATTCTCAAAAAGAGCTCAATCCTTTTAAATCCTGAAAACCACACTATAAAGACAAGAAGGAAAGCTGCCAGAATGTTGACAGGTTTTGACATAGAGGTGACACTTAGTTCTTAAGACTACGTTTCTGTACTCACCAAAATGTCTGCTATTAGGTCAGGAAAAAAAAATTCTAAGAAATGAAAAGGAAAAAAGAAGCAGAAGGTAAAGTACACACTCTGGAAAGTATCACCTACGTGGCTTCTTGTTGCTATCAAAATAAGCAGAACAAATGAAATGTCGTGGCATTTTCCTGTGCCAGGGGAGGCATTATGCTTCTGAGTAGGGATGACTCACTGAGGCAGCACAGAGACCTCCCTGCTGGCTGCTGGCAGGGCATTGGCTCTCTCAGCTGCAATTCATGCTGTGCTGGCAGCACCCACAGACTGGTGAGGAGCAGAACCCCGCTTCATCGCCTTTGCTAATATCCTCTTCAAGAATGTGTCTGAAAATTGCCTTTGAATGGCTCCTCCATGACTTCAAAACTCAACCTCACATAATATGCAAGTTTAATTGGGAAAAAAGTTCTTCTCTTTGTCTTTCTGTACATAATCATGCACTGGTCTCCCACCTAAGCAAAAACTTTTTTTTTCAGTCTGTGTCTGAAAACTTACTTTTCAGTCATTTAAATTTCTATTTGAGGGCCAATGAGATTTTAGAAAGATTATGTCACTTGCCTTATACACAACTGACCTCACTTTGATTCTTAGTATTGTTGATCTCCCAATACTGACACGAGTGATCCCTGAACACAGATTCAGGAATAAGCCTTGAGTACTATAGATATAGTTCCCCATCTCTTTCTTCTAATAAATTACTATTTTGAATTGGGGACATACCTGGTGGTTTCAAATCTTACTGGCAGGCTTGGGGGGGCATATGTAATGTCAGGGATTGAATATAGTGAACATAGGTCAGCCGTATACAAGGTAGATGCCCTACTCACTGTATAATCCCTTTAGTACGCCAAAATTTTTTTCATCGTGATTGATTGAATACAGCAAAGATCTTTGTTGATGTTAACCACCACTTTTGTCTAAGTTCACCATTTTAAGACTATGCTTCTCTTCAATCTGCTATCCCGTAAGCCCTAAGTATATCCTATTATATCCTTACTTCCTCAAGATGAGTTGTTCCCTCTGAGGTTTTGAGTTCATAACATTTCCTTCCCTTGAGTTCAGATTCATTATCTCCTTTATCCATTGTTTTTTATTTTTTAGATTTAAAATTTTAATCTTTATTTTTTCATCAGTTTTTTCATTCAATCTATAACCTTGTTTGCCCTTGGTTTATGTCCTTACCATTTCTTGTCATCTTAGTTTTTTTCTCTTGTCTTATTTTTTTTTTAATTTTCTGAGTATCTTCCCTAATACCATTACTCTTCCTGTTTAGAATCATGTTCCACATAGCAGCTAAAATAATAGCTTTTGTTTGTTTGGGGGCCACACCCAGTGATGCTTAGGAGTTACTCCTGGCTATGCACTTAGAAATCGCTCCTAGCTTGGGGAACCATATAGGATGCCAAAGGATCAAATTATGGTCTGTCCTAGGTCAGCGCTAGAAGGCAAATGCCCTGTTGCTTGCGCCACTGCCCTGGCCCCTACAATAATAGCTTTAAAGTTGCAATCTCACCATATTTCTGTTCTGCTTATGGCATTTCCTGGGATCCCCATAAAGCCTAAACCAGGAAAAATGGAAGACTTTTTCTTAGCTATTCAATTCACAGAATAATCTAGTAACACTTATTAGGTTATCCCATGCACACAGAGACCAAATCATGCCCACCCTCAGCTCTCCCTGTGAAATTTTGCTTGCATAACCTTATTTCTATATTTACCTAACTTTTACAATTGGTTAACTCACATCCAATATGGGTTTAAGCTTTAACTCCACCATAGCCAAGCCCCTTCCATGTGTCTTCCATGATATGCACATTCCACATATATGCCAGGGCTTCCTCTAAGGACAAAAGTCACTTTCCCCAGTGTACTCACCTGATTAATTAACAGGCTAATCTTTACTCCCATTAGGCTATGAATTTCCTGAAGAAGATTTTAGAATTTTCATCTCTCGATGTTTACAACATCTAGACCAACTATTGGTACAGTATAGAACACATATTTCTGTAAAGTATCTACTTGGGTACAAACTTGTGGTCAACAGATCTAATCCACCTCATCATCGTTGTTTGGGTCAGTTGAAGGTACTACTTCATTTTTAAACTCCCAGAATCCCTAAAAATTGACGAATTTAGAATCTCTTGAAAAGCCTAAATCTGGAAACATTAGGTTCTTTTTCTGGGGGTGGGGGGATGCTGGCTAACTTTGTTAGGAAATCATTAATGTGAAGTCTATAGAGATCTTCTTCAATATGCATCATCTCTGAACTCTAGTAGATGTGCCTGCCTCAGGGACAGTTTCCTCCTGTCTACTCTGTGCTCAAAGAGATGCTGGAGGTCATTGTTTTGGTTGGGCTTTATTTGAGAAGTGACCAAATATTGTTTTAAGCAGGTAGATGATTTTTTTTTCTTTAAAGACTGAGACTTGGATAGAAATCACTTTTGTGGTTCTAAAATATGAGGGAGTCTCAGAAGTTCAGTGTAAACAATGACCTCTACTCTAGTTTTTAATCTTTCAATGATTATTATTTAATATAGATACCATGTATGGGAATCCCTATCTCTATTCTTGAAACATCAAGAATTTGATCTCAAGTTTCCTTTCTATCTGTTTCTTAGAAACCTATAAGAGAAAGTAATGATGACAATTTTCCTCTTCAATCTACCACTTTCACCAATACTAATTCACTGAAATCTTAACTCACCTCTGGGACAATGAGTCACAGGGCCTTGACAAAGGAGAAATTCAACATTATCAGTATATTGAATTTTCACCACAGGTGAATATTTTCACACAAAACAGACAATAATCACTCACACAAAGACATCTTAGGATCTTTTTACATCTTAACTGCTAAGTGCTTTATCAATTTTAGTGAGTAAGAAGTTTATTTTTTATCACAGTCTCATATGGAAATCACTGCCATCAGGAGTAGCTAAAATCTTCAGTAGAGATAAAGCAGATTTCCAGACAGAGGACATTAGAATTGGACCCACTGGAGCTGCTATCTGTTCCTCTGTGCTGACCAAGATTTGGGGAATCCTAGGAGACCTGAGCAATAATCCAGCTGTGGGGTTATGCTTTACTTGTATTCAATTTAGTCAATGTTGCTGACTTTAGTTTGGAGACGGTTTGCTTCATGATATTTGTTTTTATCAAATACCTGTATTGCATGCTTTTCTGCTACACAGGTTTATTAAAAAATAAGGTCAGTTAATCAGGAATTATATAAGAAATGTATGATATTCTTGGATCCCTGAAAATTCCTTCAACTTTGCCTACATCAGAAGTTCAAATGGGAGACTTGAAAGCCTCCAACTTCAGCCAGATAGCTTTGGAAGTGTGGGCCAGCTTTTTCTTTGTGGCATTTGAATTATTCTATGGCAGTACTGACAGACAAGAGAAGATGCAGCTTAGCCTGTTAATCACATAAGCTGGGAGGAAAATTTTTATTGTATTCAGAAATCTCTTTTTCATTAGGTGGAATTTTAAAATCAGCAGCATACACCACATGCCCTTTTGTAGTACTGTCCTGAAGACTGATTTGAGTTTTTACCCCACCAAAACCTCCCTCTAAAGAATGGCTAAATGCCAGACCTGAATGCCACAGAGACATCTCATCCTTCACAACACTTCTCCCTTCTTGCCAGAAATACTGTGGGAAATTCCCTCTGAAGTCATGCATGTCTTTTCTGGACTTTTTTTACCTTGCCTGTACATGACTGTAACTGCCTGCAGCTCAGCCTAGCAACAGGAGACAACTGTCCCATAAAAATGGCAGGGACAAAACTTCAGTTGAACATGACATAAAGAGTAGACACACTTCTAGGATTAAAAGTGTAGCAAATATTTCTAAGGACAGACTTTATGTTATGTTTGCCTTCCCCGATCAAATTTCCTGGTTCCTGGGATGTACTAATCTGAACAAGCCTCCAAAGATTTACTGAACTCCTATTTCTGAACAGTAATCTTTCTTCATGTGCTCCTGAGTAAAAGCGTATATTAGGATCCTAGCTACATCAGAGTGGATGAGGTAGCCCAATTCAAAAGTGGCTTTCCTCTATGACTGTATCTTTGTACTATATCTCAATCGCTTCTTCTATTATTGCATAAGCAAGGTAGCCTTTGTGGATTTGGTCATAAAGAAAGCCTGGCTCAGCCATGCTGGTTAGGTCAGCCTGCCTAGCTGACACTGCCCTTTAAGTACAGAAAGAGCAAGACAGTCTAATCAGTTCTCTGTCTCATTGTCAGAAGAAGCAAGTCCTCCAAACTCATTTCTCTCTGTCAACAAAGCACCAATTGCTATTTCAACATGTATTTTTATTAAGGATGGCACAAGAACAGCAGGCAAACAATTACCCTCAGAAGTGCCAACCCATTGATTCAGCAGACACATATTGATCACTGGCTATGTTCCTGACACTAAGATGAAATTGATGTGATTTTCCTCAAGGAACTTGGAGATTCAAGACATGGGATTATACACACACACACACACACACACACACACACACACACACACACACACGGTGAATACAAGAGGTAGAATACGAGAGTAAATTTCAAATACAGTTCAAAGATAGAACACATTAATTGAAACACTTTATAAGTTTATGATATGTGGAAGTAAAGAATACTTATCATTTAGCTATTTGGATATTAGGAAAAGATAATACAAGTCATGCATCATTCAAATAATATTTGAATTGTTCAAATTTGAATATTTGGAGAAATAATATTCAGAGAGATAATAACTAAACATTTCCTAGTTGGGAATTTTAAAAATAATCTAAATAACTAAATGAAATATGTGATGATCTCTTAATGCTGAAATTGTAAATTCAAAATAGAGATATGATCTTCAAATCACAAAGAAATAAAATACATTTCTATGAAGGATTTATCATTAGAATAATGTTAATCTCACTACAACAGGACTGAAAGATGGCCAGATCCCTATAGTAGAGTGGATAAGGCTTGCACATAGTGCCTTGTACACAGTTGACCAAGGCTGATGCCCAGTACCCCATATGGCCCTTTGAGACCACCAGGAGTGATCTCTTAGCACAGAGTAAGAAGTAAGTCTTGAACACTGCCAAGTGTGATTCACAGAAAAAACAAACTTCTAGAGCCATAAAATATTGGAAATAGTATCTTCAAGTATTACATGATTGTTAACATAGCATTCTATGCTCTCAAAAATAAGAATTGAAACAGTTAAAGCCAAAGCTTCATTAGATAGTCCCAGCACCACTCTACCATGGCAAGCACAAAGGCTAACAATCACAAAGGACTTATTTTCACTGTTTTTGTAAGGCCTGGAGCCCTTTTGTGTATTCACACAGAAATAGATTATTATAAGATTCTGTAGGAACCTATCACATTTGACTCAGCCAGGACCTTTGTACAGCCAATGTGGAATTTCCTGACCAAGGTTGATGCCTAGCAACCATCTCTTAGTTTTCCCAAAAGCTAAGGCTTGTGACTTATATCCCTGAGACAGACCTTCTTTCTAAGATGTCAGCTACAATTTCTTCCCTAGGTCTGTCTTCTCCAAAGCAAAGAGTCTCATTTACTTAGTGAGATGCCCTCAATTTTATCAATACTGTCAGATTTGGCATGGTACTAGCATTAAGCCAGATTTCTCTATGCTGTAGGCCTATCACTAGAGCCTCCATCAAGTAGGTTAGAAATAAGGTTCAGAATTTGCTCATCTTTGACTATATCCACAGGATCTGGAGTCCTACTGTATATAGGGTAACACTTAAAATCTTATTTATTTACTAAAAATTTAGTGTACATAAGGTAACACTAATATTTTGAGTGCCTAACTAAGATTTTTCAGCCATATTGCATAGTTTCCAGGCTATCCAATTCCATTTTTTTTGGATATACTACAGACTCAGAAAAATATAAACTCCAGAATCACATTCCCATTTCCAGGCCCATGTTCCTACAATAAAGAACTAGCCCACTCAGGTGCCAGCATTTCCATCAAGTGCTGCTTGATATGTCAATGCAGCAATTCTTTGGGTAGTAACAGTCTCTTAAAAGTCTCTAAGTCTGTCACTCTTTCCTTCTCACTCAATGGGTGAATTATCTCAGATTGAAATGAGACAAGAGTGGTCAGTTCATGGTCTTCTACCAAGTCTCTATAGCTATTCAGATTCTGGGTTTTTTAACATAGAAAAATGCAAACTTGGAGGGAAAAAGCAGTTGTCTTCAATTGCAAGCCCAGTGTTAGCCATACAACAGATTGCTTCAAGACAGTGGGCAGCTCTGCAACTCTTCACCAGAGAAGGAATCTTAACTGTAGGAACCTATCACATTTGACTCAGCCAGGACCTTTGTACAGCCAATGTGGAATTTCCTGACCAAGGTTGATGCTTAACTCTATGACAGCTCTATGACAGTAGGTATCTCTCAATGCTTTTGACTCCATTTTACCTAAGATAGCATTGACACCTACATATATAAATTAAATGGACGGTACATTTAAAAGATACCTGATATGGAGTATAAGCAAGAACTGCTGACAATCCTAATAGTAATTCTTTAATAAACATTTACTGAGTTAATTGTGAGTAGAGGGAAAACCAAAACATGAACGCTTACTCTGCTGAATATATACTTTTCTGTAGCAATGCAAAGCATGTTTAGTCTATTCATGTTGCCAAGGGTACAAATATGAATAGCAACTGAAGAGATAATGTTACTCTGAAAATTTTTTTCACATTTTCTCTATTATATTTTATGTTTTTAGGTCTCTTTAATAAGGTATGGGTTAGAAGCAATCAAAAGAAAATCATTTTTAAAGCATACCCTCACTCCTTTCGGGTTTTGGTTTCCTCACCTTCAAAGATAGTTTGGTAATTGGGCTTCAATAGTTCCTTTGAGCTCTAACTCTGTAGGATGATATAATCACCAGGATTTGGTTGTTTGTAAAACTTCTCACCTGTGTTTGTGTTTCAACAGATCTCCCAGACTCCCCCCCCCCCCGCATTACACCTGCCCCTTATTCTGTCTCAAGGACTAGAAAAGGAAACTCATTTTTGAGATTACAAAAGAAGAATCCAAACCAACCCACTGACTTTGAAGGCAAAAGGTGAATGATAGTTCTTTGTTCTTTCTTTGAAGAAAGCTTCACAGGATTTTCCAGGAGATTGAGAGACCTAGATCTCTGGGAGTTGGGGTGGAAGGAAGCTCCAGCCCCCATATAAATCAGGCCACCTGAGGGCACAAACATTCTGGGTTGGAAGCAAAGATATGCTTCCAGACTGGGACTTCGGGAGAGAACCAATAAGCCTTTCACTGTCTGACACAACAGCTCCACTCTTCTGGCCAAGAGCATGTCTACACAGATATCCACCGAGTCTCTGATTGTTGGTTGAGGCCCACACACCCTCACTTTCTCCCTGGGCTCATTACTCAGAAAAACTGATCAAAGTCTGGCCACCTCTAGGTTTCTGAGGCATTTCAGTGACCATATCTTACCTATGAGGTTTTTAAGCACAATTCCTTAGGAGGGAGAAACATAATGTTTGAAAGGAACATCTCTAAGCAGCTGCTTCAGCTCAGGCTGGATAGGAATGGAGCAAGACAGGGTTCCCTAAAAACAAACATTGCCTACTCAGAGCAGGCAGAGGCCTCTGCATGCCCAGCATCTACATAGGAATTGTTCACAAGACAGTTTAGAAAATGAGGGAGAAGGAGGCTCAGCAGAGAGACTCCATACCAGCACCAAGTAAGAGCTGACTCTTATTTCCACCTGCACCATCAGTTCGGCAATGACGGGTACAGAAAAGGCCTTTGTAGAATTTAAACAAAGATAAGACTCTGACACCCGATTCCTTTGCTCTGTCTCATTTTATCCTTTCCATCAACAGAGGCTGTCATTAGATCAAATGCCTGGACTCACCTCTTGTTCACAATTGAATTGTGGTAGATTGTCTAGGAGGGAAAAATTGTTTTATTTTGTATGTGTGTTTGTTTTTGGCTTTGGGGGCCCTGGCGAGCAATGCTCAGGACTTAATCCCGGCTTTACATTCAGAAATGACTCCTGGCAGTGTTCTGGGGACCATATAGGATGCCAAGGTTGAACCCAGATCAGTCATATGAAAGGCAAGTGCCCTATCTTCTATACTGTCTGTCCAGCCCAGGAGAGGAAAAACCAAATCAAAGCTAAGTCCTTATTTTCCAATATGACAACCACCCAAATAATTAATTGTATCAACCTGGACAGGTCTATCTTCAGGCAGTCTTCAGGAGGGAAACCTCAGGGTCTCAAATGATGATCAAAATGATGATCACAAAGCTTCTTGCTGATTGGAAAGATTCTGCTAGCTCACAGCACAACCTGAAAGAAATAATAATAATCCCTTCCTCTCTACTTCAAATCCTCACACACATAATTTCTTTCCTGAAACCCAATATTTTTTGTGACTTCTCTGCTCAGGGAGATAAGTCAGGCACTAGCACTCTAAAGAACGTGGGTAAAGGATTCTCTGTTCATTTTGTGAAGATAAATTTGTTTTAAGGAGACTTGAGGAGAGAGATCTCCCTACACTTTGAAATAGGTTTCAGAGAGGTGGTGGGGAGAAGTGGCAAGAAGTCTGGGGAGGGAAACAACTTCTAGTCCTTTATGTCATTCTGCTTTTCAACTTGCTCAGGTCAAGAAGGAGAGTCTACACCACACACACACACCGGTGACGGTGAAGTGTTGGTTCCAGAAGCACAGGTGTTCTTGTTCATTTGTATTTGGAGGCAAGAGCCTTCGCTGCTCTTGGCAGTCACAAACTTTGCCATATGCTGTGCAAGAGTGAGGGTTGAATTACATGCTGTCTAATCTTTTGGTGTATCACAGCTGAGTCACATCCATTCTGACAACTCAGAGAATATAAATAGAAAGGCTTAGGAGAAGAAATAAGAACTATCTATCTTGGACATGATTTCAAATTCTTCTTGGGAATATGTGCTGTTTTCCTTAGCAGTCTTGATTATGGCAATAAGTCAGAGGAAAGAAAGCCTTTACTTTAACTTTTAAATACTTTGCACATATTATATGCAAGATCATGGTAGAGAAATATAATAAATCTACTTTATTTCTTAGAACTAGGTAGAATGTGCTTCCTCATCAGAAATAGTTGAAAGTATGGAAATCTGTGAGCAATGCACAATGGACCAAATTGGAGAGTTTAGTGGTTCCAATCCCACTCCAATGCCATTATGTATTTATTGAGTATAGGAAAGCAATTCCCATGGTCAAAAATAAAGCTCAGAGAGGGCAGGCACCACTAAACTCTCCAAGTTTACTTTATGGTACCTGACAGTGTTGTGTGGCACTACAGATTTTTTTGTGGCCATTTTGAGATAAAACATAAAATTCAGCATGTCTATATCAAAATGATCACACCAAAGAAGCCTAGAATATGGTGTCTCTGAAGGGGCTGCCCAGAAAAAAAAGAGAAGGTACAAGAGACATAGACATTTCACTACCTAAAAACCATGGAAATTAAGTGAATTGTGAAACACACAAGTCCAGTGTGTCAACAAGTATTTCTTAAGTTTACCACTAGAGTTGAGAGTCAGAGTTCCTGTCCTGAGGTGCTCCTAATCTCTGAGAAAGGAAGAACCAAATATTTTGAGTTATAAAATAGTAAAAGTGGAGGCAAGCAAAGCTAGAGGTTCTTCAAGAATTTTCCAGTGTGAAAGCAGAAAGAAAAAAAGCATACAAGGCCATTTAGTTTAACTCGTATGAGTTTCAAATAAGCAGCCTTCTTTCTGGATGTGTGATTTAATTAGTACTTTGTGGGTGATTACTGAAATGGTAATTTTTCAAGATATAGAATCATACTTGAAAGGACTAGAAAAATGAGAATATAAAAGAGAAAAAGGAAGAAGGAGGTGGGGCAGGAAGAACAGAGGAGAAACAGGAGGACAAAAAGAGAGGAAATATTAGCAAGTGAAAGAAACAATGCCAGTAGAAAAGGGGGAAAAGATAATAAAGGGAAGGAAGACTTCGGCTTAGTTCCCTCACAAAACAGCACTGAGCATCTTCCAAAACCTGAACTGTATTGTCACTATCAACTATAAACACCTTAAGCATATTTAAATGTATGAGAAGCATTGAAAGTGCTTCACAAAACAAATTTGATTCAAACAATACTTCAACCTGAATCCATATCACCCAAGTTCTCTGGGATAATGAATAGGAAGTTTTGGGTACAGTCACAATAAGATATTGAAGGTTAAGGCCTAAGAAACCTTGAGAACACTTTGCAGGTGCTGAAAACGGAGAATAAAGTACAATCTGGTTTCTTCTGAGTGAGTAGAGATAGGAAAGATTCATTATGTCATTAAGTAATATATAATTATTGGACACATTTACTGCACTACATATTTATGCCAATTTTCAAAGCAATTTGTATCATTATCTGACATTACTCCCACAAGTATGATTTTTAATGTGCTTTTCTGAAACTCAGTAGTTCTAGTAAGTAAAAGCTCTGTAGTTCTAGTAAGTAAAAGCTCTGTTTATGCTCTTTAGCATAGTTCTATCACCAAGATAAGAGGGGGACAGATAATATCAAATTTCTCAGTAATTTGGACCACTTTAGGCATATATAGCCTTTGCTCCTTTTCCCACCTCTCTCCAGCCATTATGACACAGAAAGTAAAAGTGGATCATATTATTTAGTAGTATTTAGTAGTATGCTAAAAGTTCATCATTTTGTAGTATACAATTCAGTAGCTCTAAATAACTCCATTGTTGCGCAATCATACCCCATCTAATACCAGAATTTTTTCATTGTCCCATACCAGAAATTTGTATCCATTCATTAAACAGTAATCCCCACCAACTCCATCTCTTAGAAACTATCATTTTATTCTCCAGATCTATAAATTTCTATTAATTTGGCTATTATAGACCTCCAATATACAAAGTCATATAGTTATAGTCATAATTATTCTATCATCACCTTATGTAGTTAAGTTGCTCCTAAGATTGTTCAATTATAAATTATTCTTCAGTAAACATACTTGGTCACTGGGTATTTAAAGTTATGGTTATGTATTATCTTATGATTGAAAGTATATTTAAAAAGTATATTTACCTTTTGAAAGCATATTTACACTTCTGTAAGTGTGATAGGTGGGTCAGGCAGTAACAGGTGTCACTTTACAAAATATTGCCACATGTTACTTCAAAAAGGATATAAGTTTCCTACCAGTAATGTGTGTGAATGATTACTTTCCTCACAGTATTACCAACAGAATATGTTGTCAAATGTGCTCATTTTGGCTAATTCAGTAGGTGGAAAATGGTATCGGTATTGTTTTTATTGTATTCCTCTAATTATAAGTGTAAACATTTTTCACATGCTTAAGGATCTTTGTGTGAGTGAGAGAAAGAAAAAGAGAGAAAGAGAAAGGGAGGTTCGGAGAGAGGGAAAGAACTGTCTATACGTAAATGCAAAGCAAGCGGCAGAGATAGCTGAGAAACTTCAAGATCTGACTTCCTGTTCACTGTGTTGTGCTGTCTTGTCTGTTTTCCTGTCACTCTTCACACGCCTGCTTGCTGGGAGATGAATCTAACTTTTCCAGAGCTGTCTGAGTCCTGCAGTTTTGTTGGTGTCATGACCAGGTTCAGTGATCTGCATTTTCAAGGCTATAGCTATTTTTAGATTTCCTGTGTCAATAAAACTGTTATGCAGATTCTTTACCTCAAGCCCTGTGTTTGGTGTGGAAATCATTAAGTTAACAATTAACAAATGCTCCAGGTGTCCTTAAGTTTGGGTACCAGGCTTTGCTTCCCATGATTCATGTTGGGAAAGGTGATTCAACTCATCATTTGCAAGGGTCAATGCAGGGGAATGACCTCTTTACTGGTCATTTTGTAACTCATTATTAATTCCTCTACCTTTCTGATTGCAAAAGGAAGGAAATTTTCTGAAGTTTTATTAATTAATCACAGTTAGAAAATCATCAGAAAAAAATCCATCTTGTAAATCTTGAGTTCTCCTTATACTGACTAAGGGGGCCTTTGCCTCAGGCCTTGTTTTGTTGGTGGAAGCCAGTGGGCATACTGGAAAGAAAAACTAGTTTTAATTTATGGAGACCAGACAGTCACCAAAGTCACCATTTCCACTACTTTCTGTATTCCTCTTACAGTAGAGAATCAGAAAAGTGAATCATAGTTTTATTATTCCAGCATCTTTTTCTACATCATTAAAAACTTCTTTAAGTCAAAAGAGGTAGCTTTTTTAGTTTAGCATCAACATCAAAGAGATTCCTTACTTTGTTGGGAGCACCTAGGACTGGAGCGTACTACTGCAGCACAATCCTATGAATAAAGTTAATTAGTAGTGACAGCATATTCACAAACCGCCTCAAAACCATATGCACTGACAAGTCATGCATCCCTCCTCTATATCTCCTTCAAAGGATCAAAATTAGAATAAGGTGATAATCAAAAAAATATATATATACTATAGATTTATAGTATAACTAGATATGGAAGTATGATGCTGTGCACCTGAAATTTATATTATGTTAGCTAATGTATCTTCAACAAAAATTAAACAATAAATGATCAAATAACAAAAACTTGTTTCCTTTCCTCATAAGTAATTCTACCAAGCACTATAAACTAAAGTCGTCTATTTATGTATGACTTCTATTTTAGATAAGATTAAGTAAAATTAATCTATTCTCAGGGATCCCTTGACCCCAAACTGCTCATAAACACATATATAATTTGGGGAAAATAGATAAGACAAAATAACTAACAGCCGCTATCACTGACTTCAGGTCTGTTTGTACTACCAGTTCTATTTCCATATACCTAGACCTGTAATGCTTCTGGAAAGGACCATAAATTATAAACTTAGTTCACTTTTTCACTGCAACCTTGGTTAAGAGGGTCTAGAAATGCAGACATTAATAATCACCTCAAAGGCCCTGACATGTATAATGGTTTCTCTGACTTTGATGTAAACAAAAAAGGTTCAACCCTTTCATTTTCTGTGTCAGGTTCTACTACTAGAGACTTTTTCATGGTCCTTTGAGGAGAAAGAAAGAGTTGGAAACATATCAATTTGAGCATCTATATATAACAACTTTTGTTAAAATTTATAAAATCCTATCATATAAAACTTGCTTGATGTTGAATAAAACAGGGAATCTCTTTTGGAAGTATTTCTAGTGAGAAGGGCCACCTTCCTATTTGCACTCTTTAAAAATCTCTTATCTGGTATTGGTTTAACTATTAACAAGAAACACAAGATCCTTTTCAGATTCTGCATTTCCCTCATTGAATTTGGCTAATCACAGGTATGATAGCTTAGTGTTCACTGACCTATTTTCTCATTCCTCTCTTTAGATGTTTAAAACAATAACCTGAATTGTCTCCCCTAGAGAGGACCTTTAAAAGTTAGCATATATATACCTACCTTCATAATCATAAATATAAAAATGCACACATCTTCCACACATGTACAAAAAATATACTCATGAATAGTAATGTTCTAATAGTATAATAAAAGTTCCTTTCAACTCTTCCCTCTTTGGTAGGTCCTATTTTAGAGCTACACCACAGATTCTTTGTGTCCTACGTTCACAGGAAGCATCCCAAGCATTTTTGCAAGTCCTGTGGCTTGGCTCAGGCAGCTGGGAATAAAAGGTCCCTTGAATACAAATGGAACATTGCATTCTAGCAGCTGTCACCCAAGGGTAGCAAACACCATGCAGTTCATGTCTTGTACTATTGCTTTTTTGTGCAGAGGAAAAAATGAGAGATAAGCTTTTACTGAGAGTTCTTTTGGTCCGATTTATGGTAAAAAGAACAGCTCTTTGACAATTTTCTGTGCTATATAAAGAGTTTGACTTTGATTTTTAACTCCCAAGAATATGTAAACCTCTCCTCAAAGGTTATGCATACATATAAAAAATAAAGAAATTAATACCATTCCCATGTAACTACCACTTTTCAACTTTCAGAACACCTTGGTATGAATAGTGAGCAGCAATGGGTTTTATTATCTATTAATAATGTAGGCCAGAAAAGAATATTTGTGAAAGGATAAAGTTTTAAGTGAAGTTAAAAAAACGTTACATTTGCAGTTGAAGATTTCAGATTGGAGACTTCTTCACAAGCTTTATTTCTGCTTTTAACATGTTACAATCAAGTTGAGTAAGTTTTGAATTACCCATCTTGGGTAAGATGAATTTGTTGTCAAATTGTAAAAACAAATCTACATGTCATTATTTCATTATTAGTTTTCCTTTCATTTCACCTAAATAGCCCTGACACAGAACATCCTCTGGACATAATCATATTGAACACAAAGTCTCTATAGGAATTTATAATGCAAAAGAATAGTGGCTTTTAAGTTTTATTTTGCTTGTATCCATCTTCAACTTCATGCATTTAAAGACAAGCATGTATGCTCAACAAATAAAGTTGTCTAAAGAAATTACTAATAGAGACACAGAAATTTTTATCCCTGTTTACAAGGTATAAATCTAAACTGATTCAGTGGAGATCAAGAATGAGTTGTGTTTGTTGTGGAAATAATCTCTTCCCATTGATGGTTACTACTAAACATATTACACTACCACAAAATTCCACAACTGAAAGGTAACTTAGAAACAATGTCTTTTAGCTTCCATATTTTGCAAGCATCTAAAACAAAGCTGGACAGGGGCCAAAGTGAAAACACAGCGAGTAGGGCATGTGCTATGCATATGGCCGACCAGTGTTGATCCTTGGCATCCCATATGGTCCCCCGAGCCTGCCAGGAATAATAATCTGAGTGAAGTGCTAAAAATAATCCTTGAGCGCTGTGCCAGGTGTGGTGGTGATGTTAGTGGTGGTGATGGTGGAGGAGGAGGAGCAGCAGCAGGAGGAGGAGGAAGAGAAGAAAACTGAGTAAGATATATGTCTCTTTCAAGGTTATAAGTACTAGTGATGCCAAATTTGAAAATAAAGTCAAGGCTTTCTGACTCATAATCTAGTTTGCTCTCCTTAATATTATACAAGTCTGTAGCAAGTATTATGGATTACTTTCCCAAATTCAGGCTATGTCTCTTTGTCACAAAGAAAAGCTTACTTTAGAGGAAAATGAAGGAAATTTTGGATAATGTGTGGTTAAGGAACTTGGAGGGGAGAACTACTTGTAGATTTAACTGAAACTTTTTAAAAATTGCTACTCTGTGGATTAGTATCATTTGGGAAAATGTTCTAGGTATCTGGTGCTGTGTAACAAGCGACCATAAAATTGAGTTACTGAATTATTAGATTTCATAGCTTCGAAGCACAAAAGTCATCTGGGTTTGTGGTTTGAAATTCTTCTGCTCTGTTTGGTATCCATTGGGATTACTTATTGAATTCTGCTTCCAACTAGATTGGTTTGGAGGCTTAAAGATGACTTCACTCATTTGTATATATGATAAGAACAAAGGAGAATCTGGGCTCATTTCTCCTCTATAGGGAATCTCAATGTGGTCTTTTTTTTATATCAGACTTAATACTTAGTTTCAATAAATAAATTTCTCAATAAATAAATGTATTATCTAAATAAATAATAATAAAATAAATTTTATTTATTTCAATAAATAAAAATTGATTATAATGTCTAGGCCAAACTGCTCCAATGCATCTTCTGACACTTTCTATTGGCCAAAGTAATCACCTGCAACTCACAACCACTGGGATGGGCACAGAGATATAAACCTATTTTTCTATAGATATACCTAATACTCTGACCAACTTTCATCTATGCAAAAGCATTCTCATATTACTAAATATATTTTGACCACATATAAAATAAATACGCTCACTCCTATGACATCCAAGAACTTCATCTTATCATAGCAAGAAACTCAAATTGGAGACAAAGGATCTCATATTTGAAATCATGTCCAGGTTTAAATAAAGTTAAACAGATGTGACTCTCAATCTAAAATCCTATAAACTAAGATCTAGGCTGTCAGCTCTATATACCCAAAATATAATTATCACAGTGATAGGACCACATAAGTGTCAGTTTCAAAATGGAGGAGGAAGTTATCTGTAATTAAAGAAATACAGCAATTTTAAAATCCAACTAGGTACATGCTATAGATTTCTTGACTAAAATCCTTAATTGGATCTGGGTGGAACCCAAGAAATAGAATTTTTATAATGATTACTTATCTGATTCTAACAAGTAACTAGGTTTTAAAGTATGGATCTAAGAAATCTATTTGGAACTCTTAATGTTAGATAAATAAAAATATTTATTTGAGAGAACTTTATATCTTCTTTAAAAATGAAAATGTCCTCTCTCCCTTAATTGCACTCCCCCTTGATGGCAGTAGGTATGCACTGGTGAAGGAATGGGTGTTGGACATTATACAACTGAAACTCATTCATGAACAACTTTGTAATTGTGTATCTCAAGGTGATTCAATTAAAGAATTTCTTTAATTAAAAAAAAACAAAGACATGGGACTGGAGAGATAGCGTGGAGGTAAGGCATTTGCCTTTCATGCAGGTCATCGGTTCAAATCCCGGCAATCATATGGTTCCCCTGAGCCTGCCAGGAGTGATTTCTAAGCATAGAGCCAGGAGAAACCCCTGAGTGCTGCCGGGTTTGACCAAAAAAAAAAAAAAAAAAAAAAACAAAAAGAAAAACAACAACAACAAATACATTTACTGGTAGTTAAGCAAAGTAAAAAAAGAAAGAAAATTTCTGCCTTCATCTTTAACTGTAAGATAAGACTATCTAAAAAGCCTAAACAAAAGTGTTCTCATAACTTCCTCTTTCCCTAAATCTCCTCTTTTGATATGCAAAAGCCCACCTAATAGTACTTTTGTTTCTCTCTTGAGCTTCCCCCTCCTGGTCTTGGGAATTGGTTTTAATAAAGAAATGACAGTTCTGGCTGTTTGTTGGGGCAGAGAGAGCTGGAGGGAAAAGGTCATAGATGCCATGTTCACCATCTTTTTTGACTGCTTGGTGTATTATTTCTTCCTTGCTACACTGGTTCATCAGACCCATCCACCTAAGGGATTAGAAACACAGTGTGGGGTGATCTCACCACTTGTGAATTTTTAATTTACATTGGACCTTATAAATTCAAAATCTTTTAAAGCAAATTTTCTCATGATTCCTATCTGTTAAAAGTTAAGATATACAGATTATTCCCTTCATTAAAAAAAAAGCATATCTTGTAAATTTAGAAGGATTGTGATAGTGCTACACAATCAAAGGTGTACTATTAACTATTGAACAGCCAGCTCTTTGGGGAAAGATCTAAGCTCAATTTATAATGGATTCCAATTTCCATGGTTTAAATACTCCCACACTGGGAATTGTTCCAAGTTCAAAATGATATTAAAAAGTACAAAATTCTTAAAAACATACAATTATCTCTTTTGCAAAAGAACAAACTGGATTCAGTATATTTCTGTTCCTATATATCTGATATGAAATGAAAAATTTCAACAACACGAAAATAAGAGTTTTTAAGTATGATTATATCAAATAAAAATTGTAATCCTAATTTATAAATTGTATAATCTGTATATTGTATAACATATTTCCTATGTATTTTTCTTTATAAGTAAAATTAATAATTATAATAATACTATTTTGCTGCCCTATCAACAAAAAATCTTTATGTGTAGAAAGTATGTTTTGCTTTACGCTTTGCAATTAATGATGCTGTTAAATCTATTTATATACTTATTGACCACTTCTGTACTTTCCATAAAAATTTATATTTTAAATGGTAATTTTGGACATAAAATTATTGATTTATTTAAAAAATAATACCAGTTAACATTTCAGAGCTTTAAGTGACCCTTTTCTTTTTATCGTATTATATGCTCTTCTCTATACTTCATCTTTACAAACTTGTATTACCTATCTCCTTATATCTGATATACAAAAGGCAAAATCTTATTGAATATTTTATTTGCTATTTCTTTCTGTATTGTTGTGGTGTTTCATTTACCTTTTTTCTGTCCTCTCTCAAACTGAGGCTGAAAGCCTCTAGAAGGACTCAGCCCATTTTCAGCTTATTTGATTTTTTTTTACCCCATTCTATTGCTTTTCTTTCCTTCAAACAAAACCACATAACTAGAACCATCTCGAACCATTTAGCTCCGCCTCTCAAATAGAGGGGGAAACAAGGGAGGGTACCAAGGCCAAACAGACGTATGATAACTAGTAGTAAGCTAGACACAGAGGGGACCATTTACTCTAGCAGCCCCTGGGGTGGGGGTAGGGATATGGGCTGCAGGAAGGGAACGGGGGTGGAGGGAGAACAAATTTAGTGATGGTAAATCCCCTGATTCAATGATAATATGTACCTAAAATACTACAGTGAAAGATAGGTAAGCCAATATAGTCAAAATAAAAGTTAATATAAAAAAAAAAAAAGAGGGGCCTGGAGAGATAGCACAGCGGTGTTTGCCTTGCAAGCAGCCGATCCAGAACCTAAGGTGGTTGGTTCGTATCCCAGTGTCCCATATGGTCCCCCGTGCCTACCAGGAGCGATTTCTGAGCAGATAGCCAGGAGTAACCCCTGAGCACTGCTGGGAGTGGCCCAAAAAACAAACAAACAAACAAAAAAAAACAAAACAAAATAAAAGGAAAAGAAAAAGAAAAAAAAGAACTTTCTAAGGAGCCTCTTCTAAGTATTTGTAACACTTGAAATGAGTATAATTTCCACCCTAATTCTTGGTTAGAAATCTCAAAAATACTAAAGGATACACCAAGCACTTCTGAGGAACTATCTTGACTTTTCTAAAGAAAAATAAGATGTTTTATCATTTAAATAGGCTTATTTTAAGGAGAAGAAAGACAAAGAGCAATGAAAAAAAATTTGGTGAGTGTTCTATTCTCCACTTGAGTACTTCAGTCCAGAACTAATGTTTTGTGGTCATTCTGGTCTCAACCAAATCTGTTCAGTTAGCTTTAACTGAAGTGAGTGAAATAAAATGATGTAAAACCAGGGTAAAACCATTCCCTGAGACTGGCTTCTGAGCCAAGTTGAAAGTATAATGAGGGGGACCCGGGAGATAGCATGGAGGTAAGGCGTTTGCCTTTCATGCAAAAGGTCATCGGTTCGAATCCCGGTGCCCCATATGGTCCCCCATGCCTGCCAGGAGCAATTTCTGAGCATGGAGCCAGGAGTAACCCCTGAGCACTGCTGGGTGTGACCCAAAAACCAAAAAAAAAAAAAAAAAAAGAAAGTACAATGAGGAAGGTAATAGAGAAGTCATGGCTTTGAAGAGAATGCTTTCCATCACAGACAAGCCTCTATTAGAGGAGCACTGGAATGATGCCAAACTAAGGAATCTCATTGTCCTGTAATTCATAGGATCTGGTATCTCTGATTCTGCTTGGTATAGCTTATCTATATTAGAGATAAAAAGAAATCAGTTTTCCATTCATTCATCAAAGGTTTAGTGAACTCAAATTTTCTAGCTACTGAATAAATTTTCTAGGAATTTTTCATGCATAAGATACATAATTCTCATAGTCACATTCACATCTACTTAAGAAAATAGCATATAAACAACCAGAGAACAAAGTAGAAAGTGAGTTGTCATTAAAGAGCAATTCTTTAATGATGAAATTCTTCAGCGAATTCTGAAGGAACAAGATCTAATTCTAGCTCTGTGTGTGTGGGGTGGGGGTTGGGAGTTGTAGTTGAATACGGGGAAGTAGAGGAAACAATGATGTACATGTATAGAAAAGAAGCAGTTTAACAAGACAGAAGTTATGGAGGGAATGTTATAAAAATCAAAACCATTATCTACTAAGTGTTAAATTAACTACAGGAGAAGTAGAATATTTTTGAGTATGGAAAGTTTTAGTCATGGAAAATACATCAGGAAAAGTGCTAGACAATAATAGATAGCTAAGACAGCAAAGGTCACCGATAAAATGAACCAGAGTTTACAAAACAACTATAGAGTAAAAAAATGAAAACCTGGTTTTGAGCAAGAAAGTTAGAGGCTTAAGCATGGTTTTGAAGAACAAGGGAGAAAAGAATATCAGGTTTCTTCTCAAATTTATGAACCTTCTCAACTAAGGTTCAGTGACAAGAAAATGCATACATCTAGACAACATACAACTCTTCTTTTCATTATATGTGGAAAATTTTAGTCAGGCTGTTTATGTTGAATAAATTGAAGCACAGACAGGAAAACAATAAAACTCACATGTTTCATTGACAAATAGAAAGATCAAAGTAAACTGCAATGACAGGAGAGAGGACACGAGAAGGGCCTATTCAGTGGTGTCTGGAGTTGATTTTCCACATGTGTGTAGGTTTATAGTTGAACAGTGGAGATATATATAGGTAGATGTATGTAGGGAACAGTACTGAGTTCAGAGCCAGGAAACCACATAATGAATGTGGTTGGGTTGGGGAGTATGCTGAAGAAAGTGGCAGTTGTGTGGCAAAGATCTGAAACTCAAAAAGGAAAACTAGAAAGGAATAGAGGACCCAGAAAAGTGAAGAACATTTAGGACATATTACATATAGGAAGATATTAGGCATCCAAATGAACACACACACACACACACACACACACACACACACACACACACACACACACACACACCAGGACTTGAATTCAGAAGAGAGATTCATCTAGAGAAGCCATAAGGGAAACTGTGCTGAGGATGGGAATTGCCAATGAGAGGAATCAAATATATACACATAAGACATGTATCCTGAATAGATTAACTTTCCAGAACATGTAGTGCTGGTTCCAAGCAACTTCAAGTGGGAGTCAAAGATCCAACCTAATTATTGTAGAGCAGATTTCAAGTAGTGTAAGATAGATTTGATCATAGGAAATCTGGTGAAGATTTCATAAGCCAGGATAAACAGAAAGGAAGTGAAGACCAGCATATGCAATGAAGTCAGACCACAACATCCCATTCATCCAAAATTGCTTCCATTGTTTAAAAGCCTGGGTAGCACTGCTTGATTCCTGTTAGAGCAAAGGATAGAGTCTTGGGTAACAACAAAAGGAGGAAAAGGCTAGGGACAGATGTTACCCAAACTGCAGCGGATGCAGATGGCCTACATGGAGGAAATTATGAACTGAAATTCCCTAGTTCAGCTGTTTATATGAAAGCTAGTACTGCACAAGTCAAAATACATGTTGTGTTCTTTTTCTTTTATTATTCTTTGAGAGAGGGAGTTGGGATAGAAAGAGGTTTCTAAAGATACCTACAACTCAACTAAGGTCTCAGAAAGGCTTCCAGTATGATGACAGCTGCTTTTCCTCACATTATTCTTTCCTAGTTTGGGAGACACTTTCTTTTCTCATAGCCTTTGCTGGCTGTTTGCAGAAGAACAACACAAAACAGGCAAACTTTGAAATTGGCAAGAGTGAGAAATTGAAATTCTTCTTTGGAACATTGTGTTAGACAACAATAAAATGAAGAGGTAAAGTTTACAAGTATGGTGCTGAGGTTTTCCCTATAAGGGAAGCCCCACTACAGGTCACAGATCCTTAGTGAAGGGGCCATTTTCAGGAATGTATCTGGGAATCCACAGAAGACTAACAGAAAATAACTGGCTTGGCCTTTGTTGTGCAGCCTAGTGCACAACCTTTAATTTCCAGAGTTCTAAGTTTTTGTTGTTTTGATTTTGGGCCACACCTGGCAGCGCTTAGGAGAGACTCTTGGCTGAGAAATTGCTCATGGCAGGCTTCGGGGGACCATATGGGATGCCAGAAATCGAACCAGGGTCTGACCCAGGTCAGCAGCATGCAAGGCAAAGGCCCTACAGCTTTGCTATTTCTACCGCCCCATAGTTCTTAGTTTTAAAGGGAAGTTGGGGGGGAGTTTAAATTAGATGTTTTAATTTTTTGTTTCTTTGTTTGTTTTTGGGCCATACCCAGTGATGCTCAGGGATTACTACTGGCTATGTGCTCAGAAATCGCTCCTGGATTTGGGGCATATGGGATGGGGGGGGAGGAGGGATCAAACGTCCTAGGCTAACACAGGCAAGGCAAACCCTTACCCCTTGCACCACAGCTCTGACCCCAAGATCTGTTTTATTTTTTGCACTACAATTGGTTTAATATATTACATAAGTTTGTACAATAAGGCTATAATTTTTTTTTTTTTTTGGATTTTGGAAACACCTGGTGGTATTCCTTCCTGGTGACTGAGGAGTTCATATGAAGTACCAGGGATTAAATGCATGTTGACTGCATGCAAGGTGAGCACCCAACTCACTATATTATAGCTCTAGCCCAGATTAACTTTTTGATAAATGTAAATACCACATGCTACCACCATTAAATATCTAGTTACTGTCTACCATTATCCAACTTTCCCTCTACCATTATCCAACTCACCCTCTACCTCTTCCTATCTATTTCCTCTTTAATAATGTTTTTTTCTTTTATCAGCATCTACAAGGTGTTTTTTTTAATTATTATTTTCTTAATTTGTAAGCATGCATGGAAACATTCTCTTTTGGATTTACTTCACTGAATATCATTTCTTTAGAGACCATTTGTATCATAAAATGCCAAAATTTTCTTGAAGAAGATTCTTGGTAGGCTCTGTGTTTTTGGCTTCTCTCATGCTTCTGTTAATTCATTTTATAAATTACTTTTTAAAATAATTTGTTGAAATGAGAAAGTTCGATGTTGATAGATTTACGGATGTTAAACTAACCCTGCATTCCTGGAATGAAGCCTACTTGATCATAGTGTATAATCTTGACGACGCATTGCATCCTATTTGCCAGGATTTTGTTGAAAATCTTAGCATCAGCATTCATCAGGGATATTGGTCTGCAATTTTCTTTTTTGGCAGCATCTCTATCCGGTTTTGGTATCAAGATGATGTTAGCTTCATAAAAGCTGCTTGGGAGTATTCCCGTTTTTCAATTTCATGAAAGACCCTGGTTAGGATTGGTTGTAGCTCCTCTTGAAAGATTTGAAAAAATTCATTTGGAAATCCATCTGGGCCTGGGCTTTTCTTTTTGGGCAGATGTTTGATTACAGTTTCAATTTCCTCAGTGGTGATGGGGGCGTTTAGATAATCTACCTCCTCTTTATTTAAATGTGGAAGGTTATAT